>LPNX011235030.1:392454-419326 GCA_001517045.1 Pseudotsuga menziesii
CTAGCCTAGATCCAGCTTTACCCGACTCTATCATGCGCCGAGAGGGATCAAATATTTCGAGGTGCAAACCCTGCTTAACAATTGCACTCCAAAAAAGGGTTTGCAGCTCGAAATATTTGATCCCTCTCGGTGCATGATAGAGCCGGGTAAAGCTGGATCTAGGCTAGTTTAATGGCAGATCGGTGCGTCCCTCGGTCATTGCTCGACTCCGATGTGTTGGAACTATCAGCCGTTATGGTTCCTCGTCCCTTTCATCTTTAGAGATTTCCTATGTTGAGGTTTGTGTATTAGATGAAGATACACGTTTTTCTATATATATATATATATATTTTTTTTTTATAGTAAATTGTTTTTCAATTTCATATGCATAAAAAAGAAGATATAGAAAAACAATTTACTAAGCATTTGAATTCAATCCATAATTAGTTTTCTAGATCATCCTAAACTTTATATATATATATATATATATATATATATATACATATTTTTTGCTATATTATAAAATTAAAATTCAATTATTTATACACATGTTTATATATTGCTATGTTATGAAATTGGAAATAAATAGTTTATATAACAAAATGAGAGACCGTAAAATATATATAAATTGTAAAATCATATTTTAGCCTAATACTAACGTCACTAAACACATCCCAGGCAGGCGGGCGTCTAAAGAAGTTGCTTAAAATAGATTTGATATGCTATAGGAACGACGCTACACGGCGACCCCCTAGATCCAACACCTCAGCACACAGCAACACCTCGGATGTTATAGGGCAATAACTTGAGGAGCACCAGAACTTATATTATCTATTCCCACCCAACCAGGGAACGAGAGGCACATTATCTATGATGTCGCACAACTAATTAGAGGCATATTATCTATGATGCTGCGTACTGGAAGTAGATCAATATGCCTGGTAACCTTGAAGATATAAGTCTCATATTATATAATATAAATTGAGTTCCCACTCAAAATATTCAACTATATTGTAGGACAGTAAAGATTTAAAAGAGATACGAAGCCTCTACTAAGCTTTTTGAAAAACATAAAGGAAGAACAACCTAAGATACTAGATTCTGAACTTCAACATCAATGGCATAGAAACATATTCGTTCCAACTTAATAATATATAAGTATTAATGATGTCATGAACCTTCTTCTACAATTGACTTAACAGTCTAACTAACCCTATTATATATAAAATATCAAGCTTTTCTTTCAGAACTTAGATGGATTTTTCATCCCTTAGAACATGGAAACCAATGGTTGCAAGTCAATCCTTTATAATAGAAGGCCTTCGTATGGAATGATCCTAAAGATTGAGGGCGATGGTGAAGGTTCAGTCCACACGTGCTATGGTCTTCAAGGTAAACTATGTTGCAGTCACCATTAACAATAATAATGCTCCACCCATGATTTGTTACGCGGTGGCTTAGGGAATGTGTAGCTAAAGTTTTATTTTTCAATTTAGATCTTTTTTAGTAAGAAAGATTGAATTATGGTAGATTGTTGCAGTATCAGTACAATCATATGGTGTAACCACAACATCTTTGGGAATATAAAAATGTGGACTAACCACCTGATGATAAGGCTTTGTGTTTGGCTTCATATGCTCATCAATATCTGCAGATCTTGGTGTAACGACAAACCTTACTTACATGGTATGGGAGATCTAAAATTCAATTCCTCGAAACTACACCAAAAACGAGGTGTTAGAGTACCGGTAAGACAAATAAAACTCCAAAAACCTACTTGTAACTTATGTGTTACCATCGAAACTGGTGAGGTCTACCATATGGTGAGGTAGATAACACAACGACGCACACACAAAGATAAGAGACAAGACATCGGAAGGAGACTTTTGGATATCAAATCTCGAGGATCCACTATTGATGCATTTACTTTGTTGTATTGGAATCGCCTAAAGGAGAATACATATATAAATACACATATGCAGACGAGTTTAGCAGTTGGTGAAAGTGAACACATAAATAAGTATAAGCACACATATTTTTAAGATAGATATCAAGTTTAGAGATCACTTTTCCACCCAAACCAAAAAAAATCCCAACCATTGGTCGACAATAAAATATGAGCCATTGGTCGATAATATACGACGAGTGGGATTAAACATAGAATTCAAATGTATATGTTTTGATAATCTTGATAGTAACTATATTCAAAAGTTTTGATGATTTCCATAACCTAAATTTTATAGTGATTTAGAATTCGTAGCCATAGGCTCTGATATCAAGTAAAACTATAAGTTTTTCTCTACCGTAAACCCTAGATTTATTTATTTATTTATTTATATTAAGTGAGAATGGATTGAATAAAAGAAACATGAAATATAAAAATTCTTTTAAATATCATAATTTTCACTATTTACATATTTATATATAGGTTAACAACATGTGTTCATCATAATAATCATGTTGCATAAAGAAATAGAACAACTTTTGTTTCATCCTTAAAAAATATGAATTTACATGACTTATGTCTGGTGGGCATGTCTTAGGGTTTCAAAAGAGTTCCACATGAATAAGAGTTCCATGGGATTAAGAATACCATGAAGAATGTGCAAATATAATGTGACAAACAACTTGCTATTAGATAGCCTTAGCGAAGCTTTCCTCTAGTCTACCTTCTTCGATAATTACTTATCTCGATAATTATTTTCCTATAATTTCCTCCTTCGCCTTACACTACCCTCCTCCCCCTTGAATAACCATTAGAGGGTTGCATAACTAAATGTAAGGACCTTTATTGTTACAAAATTTACAAAATAGTTTATTTCACTTCATTTTATTATTTTCATTCTTTATTATAATTTTTACATAGATAATATCTTCCTTATCATTCTCTTATTTCTTTTTAAATTCTCTTTTACTTGACAATTTTAAATATTTTTTTATCAATTTTTTTTCTTTTTTTATTGTTTGAATAGTAATTAAAAAAATAAATCTTTTTTTACATCATGGTTTTCAAATGCATGTAATTTTGACTTCATAAAAAAATGGTGCTAAGAGGATCATCTCTTTCAATTCGAAAGTTGATTTTGATATTTTCATTGCAACAACATCGACTTTTAGGGGTGCAGTTTCAAACAAGTTGTATTTTTATCCCTAGAAAGAAAAATGAGGGTGTCATGGTGATTTTGAGTGACTTTGGGAGCATAATTTTAGGGTTTTCATTACAACGACATTATTAAATCTAAGGTATGAAAAAATATGTAATTTTAACCCTAAATAAAAACGAGGGTGATTTATGGTTTTAATTGGAATGGAATCGATCATGGCTAGCCTAAGTTTCAAAAATGTTGTAATTTTAGTCCCAAATAAAATGTTGGTACCAGTAGCACCACTTTTATATTTGATGGTTGCTTTTGGTGTTTCTGATGCAAAAATAAGAGTTTTTATGGCTGGAGTTCTAGTTTTGAGTATAAAGTTCATGTCAAGTTGTATAATGTATTATCTTAGTACAATGATACTCATGTACATTTATACTTTCTTATGAGTATATACATAGGATTCTATGCCAACTACCCTTTATTATTGTATTATTTCCTCTAATGACCTAGTGGGATTATTTATTACCCACCAACTACCAAATGAGCTATTCCATGAATATGAAAACATTACAATTGTTATTTCCAAAACCCCTCTCTTTAGCTCCATTCTCCTACCTAGTGACTTATACTATGATTTCATGATTCTAGTGGTTCAAATCTCATTCAATTTGACCACTTGGGTCACCCTAGAGCTTACTTCTAAATTATAAGTTTCCTAGACTACCTTATTGACATTTTATAGAAATCATGAAGTCTATTTTTGCATATGAGACCGAATTCCTTCAATTAGGGCTTATTTTCATTGATTTTTGGGTCCCACATTGCAAGTTTGAGTTATGGAGTGAATCTAGGGATTTTACTCCACTGTTAAGGGACTCCATGCACTTCTTTTTTTCTATTATGATACAATTCCATCCTCCTTGATAACTTTTAAGGATGCACACCTCATGCATGTTCCTTTTGTTAGTTGCAGTCAATTGCTCCAAACATATAGGGAGATAAGTCCATTTAGGGGAGTCATGAGTTAGTTAAATTCATATTGAGAGTGTGGATGAATAATCTGTTAGAATAATCAAACCCATATTTACACTTAGGAGACATTAATTTGTCAATTTTGTCCTATTCCTAGATTCCTTACTATGATAGTTGGCATCCACTTGCACCCATAAGTCAACAAATGATAAAAATGGCTAAAGTAACACTTTAGAAAGATCCTGGAAAAGATCCTAACAACTCAACAATCGTTCCAGAATAGTAAAAGCACAATTCTTCTTTTTCCTAAGTTGCTTTGCTTTTCAACAGTTTTAAGGAAAAAAGGAAAGCTAATCTTGGAGTAACTGCCTTGTTTTTTTCCCAACTCATCCTCCTTATTTTTCTCCATCCAAAAGCAGGGATCTAATATATTTCCATCACTTATAAGATGGTACATATCACTCATCCAATTCATGAGCATCTTGACACATTAGGAAATGATTTATGCACCTATGGGGCATTTTGACTAGTTTAGTAAGCATGTTTTTTGTCCAATTCGAATAGAATCCATATGATTTTGAATCTATTATCTAATTATATATTTGGACAACTGAGGCTGATCCAAATGCAACTACAGAGAAAATTAAATGGCACAACAAGAGGGATGAGGCTTATGGTCTCTTGTGTTTGAGCATTTCAAGAGACATCCTATTCCATCTTGATGGATTGACATCACCAAATGAGGTTTGGGAGAAGCTTGAGACTCTATTTGGAAAGACAAATGAAATGAGGGGACATCAACTCAAGAATGAGCTGATATCATTGAGTCCCACTAGCTTCAAATCCTTACAAGTCTACTTTTCCAAGTTTAAGGACCTTTTTCTGTGCAGTTAAAACAGTTTGGAATCGAAAAGATGGGTGAGCAACTAATCTTGACCATACTTTAAAAGCTTGGTCTTGACTAATCTATGTTTTTTTCGACCTTCCATGCCACCAAATTGACATCACAAACCTGGAAGATGCCTAAGCTTGCTGACTTCATGGAATCCCTCACTCAGGAGCAAGATGAATTGGTTATGATGGGAACCATCAAACCTTCCAAAGACCAAGCATTGGTTGTTGGATATTCGAAGGTGGATTCCAAAGGAAAAAAGAAAGCCAATTCAAAGAAGCCACCAAAACAAAAGAGAGACAAGTCCAAGTCTTAAGAGGAGTCCTCAAGATCCAAGAAGAACTTCCAAAAAAAGAAGAATAAAGGTGAAATGAGCAAGTGTGCATACTGTAGTAAGGGATATCATCCCGAGAGCTCTTGTATGAAGAAGAAAATTGACATGTTGACTCATTTCCTGGAGAAGAACAACATCTCCCTTCCTAAATGCGTAAAGAAGAGGGAAGGAGGATCAAATTCAGATGACAAGGAGAGAGTTCATGCCTTGGTTTCTAGCACTTCATGATCATCCGCCTTCATCATTGATTCTGGAGCTTCAAGGCACATGGTTTTGACAAGGGGGACTTTCTCCTCTCTTGATGATTCAAAAGGTCCAAATTTTTTTTTGAGAGATAACTCTTTTACTGATAGTAAGGGGAAGGGTAGGATTGATCTTGACCATGGTTATTTCAATGATGTCTTGTATGTCCCAAGTCTTTCTGCTAACCTATTGTCAGTGTATCAGATGACCCACACTGGGTCTCCTAAGAAGGTTGTCTTCTCTCCCAATGATGTTTAAATCTTAGATATTTCAAATGGTAGAGTCATAGCAAAAGGTGTTGTGGATCACAGTTCAAAAGTGTATAACTTTTCTCATTTCCTACATTTCTCTAACCCATATGCTCTTCTCACTCATGTTAATGAAGAAAGTAAGATTTTGCATGAGATATTTGGCCATTTTAACTACAAGTATCTTTCATATTTTAGTGACAAAGACATGGTCATAGGGTTACCAAAGATCAAGTTTTCTAAAGGAGTCTATCAAGGTTGCATCCTAGGAAAACAACCAGAGCAGAAGTATGACAGAGTTAGTCATGAGAGAACATCTGCACCCCTTGAGTTAATCCATAGTGACATTGTTGGTTCATTCCCTCATATTTCCATGAGTCAATCCAAATATGTCCTAGCCTTCATAGATGAATTTCCAGGTACTGTTGGGTTTACTTCCTAAAGCATAAGTATGAAGTTTTTGGCCTCTTCAAGGTATTTTGAGCCTTGGTTGAGAACTAGTCTGGGAAGAAACTTGAGATACTCAGATCTGATAATGGTGGTGAGTATGTCAAGTATGAGTTCATCCATTATTGTGAAGATGTAGGTATCCAGATGCAACATTCTATTCCTTACACACCTTATCAAAATGGTGTTGCTGAGCGGAAGAATATATCACTCAAGGAGATGGAAACCTGTATGATGGAGTCTAAAAATTTGCCACTGAAGTTTTGGGATGAACCAATAAACTATGCATCCTTTATCCAGAATAGGGTTCCTCACAAGAAACTTGATGGAATCAATCCTTTCGAATATTGGAGTGGGCACAAGCCAGATGTGACCCATTTCAGGATTTTTGGCTCAAAGACTTGGGCTAGAATTCCAACTAAAAAGAGGAAGGATTTGCAACCAAAAAGTCAATAGTGCTTATTTGTTGGGTATTCTGAAGATTCCAAAGGGTATAAGATGATCAAATTGAGAACTTTCATCGAAATGAGTTTTTAGTTTGAAGAAGAGCTTTTAGAAGCAACCGAAATTGGAGAGTCCTCTTCATCACCACAACCACTGAATGTAAGTGAAGAGACTAATGAGTTTGCTGATTCTGATATGTCTAATAATGATGATTTAATTTCATATTCTAACATTCCTACAAGAAAAAAATGGGAAGCAAGGACCATTCATGCACTTGGGGAACTAGCTGGGAATCCTAGTGACACTAGGAGGACTAGATCTCAATTTGAGAGTTCCTTTTTTGTGAAATATCCATTTTTTGCTGAGAAGTGCTATTTGATGGTTGAATTAGACCCTTAGACATATGAATATGCATCAGATGATCCAATATGGAAAATCCATGGAGGAAGAATATAGCTCACTCCAGAAGAATGACACATGGGAACTAGTCAATCTCCCACTAGGGATAAATATAGTCAAGTGTAAGTGGGTTTATAAAACCAAATTTGTTGCTGATGGTTCACCTTTGAAATATAAGGCAAGATTGGTAGCTAATGTATACTCGCAAGTTCAAGGTATTAATTACAACGATACCTTTGCACCAGTGGCAAAGATGGACTCCCAGACTGGTTTCTTCCCAGATTGGTTTCTTCTTTCATATCTCCATGTATAAACACACACTTCACATCCATGTGATGCACCTCCCAGACTGGTTTCTTCCCATGGAGGTGCATCACATGGATGTGAAGTGTGCATTTATACATGGAGATATGAAAGAAGAGATTTATATGCAGCAACTTGAAGTTTTTGTGTCTAATCCATCTTTGGTGTTCAGGTTAAAGAAATCATTGTATGGGATAAAGCAAGCCCCCAGGGCTTGGTATGCCAAGATTGATGGATTTTTGCTATCACATAACTTTGTTCGATGCAAGTCTGATACAAATGTCTATTTGAAGCGAATACATGGGTCTTTAATCATTATTGTTTTGTATGTGGATGACCTATTGATAACAAGAAGTTCCATGAAAGAGATTGACTCCTTGAAGGATGTGCTGAACCATGCCTTCTCCATGGCAGATTTGGGATTGTTGAGTCAATTCTTAGGACTCAGAATTTCTCAGTCAGCCCATGGGATCAAGGTACATCAGTCTAAGTATGCTTCATCTCTGTTCAACAAGTTTAGCATAAAGGATTACAAGCCAAGCAAGAATCCCTTCCTTTCTGGGGTTAAGCTTGAAGAAGCAAGTTCTACTCCATTGGTAAATAATACACTGTAGAGGCAGTTGATTGGGTGTTTTCTTTATTTGACTCATACTCGACCTGATATATCTTATGCAGTTAATGTGGCTTCCAGGCACATGGATCAACCTCATGAAATCCATTGGAGTGAAGCTAAGAAAATCCTAAACTTTGTTCAAGGATAAATAACTCATGGGATTTTCTATGTAGCAAAATCTAGCTTAGAGCTAGTTGGATTTATTGATAGTGATTGGGTGGGTGATAACACTGATCAAAATCCTACTTCAGGATTTGTGTTTATGCTTGCAGATGGACCAATCATCTTTTCAATTAAGAAGCAGAGTGCCATTGCACTCTCATCTACAAAGGCAGAGTATAGAGGAGTTGTGAATGCAGCTACTCAATGTTTTTGGTTGCAGGGAATAATTGGAGAATGTGGGATCGAATAAGAGACTTCCACTGTCATATATTGTGACAATAAAAGCACCTTTGAATCTCCACTGATCCAGTTCAAAGACAACAAACCAAACACATTGAGATCCATATGCACTATATCATGGAGCTTGTGCATGATGGTACCATTGCTCTACTCTATTGCGCATCTTCAGAGCAAGTAACAAACATCTTCACCAAGGTGTTTTCTGAGAAGACCTTCAGTAATCTCAAATCACTGTTGGGGATTGCCGATCATGTGGTGAAGAATGATTGATAACAAGATCTCCAAAGTTTTTGTTCATGTTCATGTTTAAGGGAGGATTTTCCCCTTGGGTTTTTGCCTCTTTCCTTGGTTGTATGGACAAGGAATATGTAAAGGGTGATTAAGCCTTTTTTTAATAAGATACTACAAAACTACTCAAGTTGTTGGAACTAAATCATGTAGTAGCTTGATTATAAGTAATGTATGTTATATTTTTTGATTCGTCATATAAACATAATTTAAGGAGCTAACCAAACAAGCAAAGATATTTAAAAGTTAATAGATACATTTATGTCATGATTACTTATTTTAAAATAAAAAAATTGATTGATGAATTGTACTATATTATTTTATGTTAATCTAAAATATAGTTGTAAATATAAAGTAATTAAAAAATACAAATATACAAATTTAGTGCTAAACCATCGAATATTAACACGCGCGAAATATACAATACAAAATCAATATAATTAAATAAAATGTTTAAAATAATATCATTGTCATACTTAAAAACATTTCAAAATTTATTAAAGCCCATTTCCAAAAATAATAATACCAAACTATATTAAAAAATTAAACACATCACAATGAAACCAACATTCTTTTGAACATTTCAAATGATATAGGCGTTTCTGCGTAAGATAATGAAGCATCTTGAGCAGAGGGAATAGGATTTGCTTTATCCAAGTGTCTCTTGAGGAGAGGGAATAGGATCTCTTGAGGAGAGAGAATAGTTTTTTTTCACGCTCTTCTCAAAATATGTTCTGAATCGAAACCAATAGATTTGGAAGGCTTCAATGTTTTTACTATTTAAAAATTTGATTGCTATCCACTGCTACATATATAAAATTAACCAAATAAAACATTTTAACAAAATAAATTTATTGAGATCGCTATAATTTTGATGAAATTTTGGATATTTCTTTTATGTCTTTATTTTATTTTTATTTTTTTAAGCATGTATCATCTTAAGGTTTGATTGATTTAATTTTGGAAAATTTTTATTCAAATAGTTTGATATTGATTGTTTTACTCTTCTCCTTAATATCTAAAGTTTATTTTCTTTAAATAAAATTGCAAAAGGTTCTTTAATATTCACTATGTCCAAAATCAAATGTTTTTAAGTTTTTTTTTTTTCTAAAAATTGGTTTGTGCTGTTGATGTTCCACTTTACTAGCACATATTTGAAGCTTTTTTTTTTGCTTGTTAATCCTCTTTTATATCACCATGAGAGTGTATTAAAATTATTCAAGGAGTCAGAATTGTGTTGGATTCTGCACACTTTCATCGGAAATAAAAGCATGAAATCTCATTGTAAAAGTGTAAATGCAGAGATTTCAGTGCACTTTCATCAAAACTTAAAGTTTTAAATTTCATTGCAAAACATACTTTGTAATATTGTCACAAAGTTGTCTTATATGGTATATTGGGTTACTCATTGAGTTTTGTCAGGGACAATGTGCAGATCTACCCTCCTGGCAAAGTGTGTAGATTCCCTTTAGTGCAAAGTTGTGTTGAAATGGTAATGGAATAAAAGTTTGACGTATGTGTTGATCAATATTTTTATGTAACCCACATCACATATTTTTTTGTTACCCTCTGAGAAATCATTGATCCTTTTGAAATAGTTTTAAACTCTACCAATGCTAAATATGATACTCCACTCCACAAAAGGGGTTAATCTCTTAATACTTATTCTGCCATATCACCTAAATGAAATCTCTTTCAATGCTCTACACTACTGACAAAGTTCACTTGTTAAAGAGGTTTTGAAATTTAAAATGTTCTATCACACATTTATGGCACAAGATTGATGCAATACGAGCAAATATTAGTGATTTAAGGTCGAGTGATTCTCCATTTTGAATTCATTTCAATATAAGTTAGAACTACATATGAGATCAATTATTTTTATAATAGTTAGTTGGTTTCCTTCACAATTGGATTTTAGATCGAATTGAAGCGTCTAATTTAAGTTTGGCATAATACCTATATGTACAAGTGAGTTTTTAAATAGAAGTTTTTATTTTTCTATTTTTTCTCTCATAATAATTCTTTCACAACATGAAGTTTGAGTTTCTTTGAGAATTGATAATGTTGTTTTAAACAATATAGTGTTTTATTTTAAACACCTCAAAAAAGAAAGAAAGTAGGATTAATTTAAATGAATTGTATCTGTATCAAGATCAATATTTAGTGATTTTTGGCCCTTTATTTTCGAAATGTAGATAGTATGGCCACTAAACAAATCCCCAAAACCCAAAAATAGTCACCAAAAAATAAGAAGAAGATTGAGGTCTCTTAGGCTTAGAGGCAACTGAAAATGATATGGAAGAAACACCGAAATTTTATGTGCATGCCATTCAATTACTTATTCCTAATATAGAGCCATTTAAACAAGTGTTGAAAGATACTAAATCTCATTTTGACTTACAACAAATTTTTCTTGGATGTGGAGACATATACAAGATATTGAAAGAAGAATATTACCTTGATGTTATACCTCATAACAACCCTAATAAAATAATTAATCATAATGCATTCTTCAACATTAGAAGATCTCACTTTCACAATATTGCTACCAAAATCCATGTTTTACATTGTTCATAGGCCATTAAATCGATCATTAGACACACTAATAAAAAAATATAATTATTGTAAATGATAAGAGGACATTGCATTGCTTCTATCCAACCATTAGAGTTAGAGAAATATTATTGAATGCATGAGCATGAAGTTTATATGATCGCTTAAATGGGTAGAACACTTCCATAATAACAATGATGTTAAGCAAAAAATAATAGGCTGGTGGGTTGAGGGGAAAACATTTTTTTTCTAAGAGTGATGGAATATATACAAATACTAACTTCAGGGATCCTTAGATCTATGTAATGGATTTAATGTGTCGATTGTATGGGGAATCAAACTACATACACTTCAAGGATACTTGTGTCGTGATGATTCATACTATGATATCAAGAGGATATGTGTTCAATTAGGATATTTTCTTGTCCCATTCAAATAAAAGGGCTATAGAGACACCCAAGAAGCCAAATATTGAAACATTCCCTACTTTCTATATGGCTTCTTATCTTCTTGAGATTGTATGTGCAAACAACCATTTTATAGGTTTAAAATGGGGTTGGAATGTATTAGGGAGTTATGTTCATGTATACTATTAGAGTTTTGGGGGAAGACATATAAAATGAATTATGCAGAGCTTTGTGACCATTTCTTTTCTCAATTATACAAATTATTGTTTCGCAAGAAATACCCTAGGTTGTCAAATTAAATTATTGTTAAGAATCCTTGGAGATTGTTATTTTTTTATTATACAAAAACGACTAAAATTTTGATTAAAGACTGGCAAAGAGGCTTCCAGGGCCCTTACAAAGCTTATTCAGGATAGTTATCTTGATTTTCATCTCCAAATACACGTAGCTGAAACAGATCTGGCACAAGTCTTTCTGGGTTCTGCAGTAGCTGAGAAGTGGCAAGCTAGAGGAGACTTGGCGTTAGGGTATCAGTTGGTTTGATATTTCTGCATTGACTATTAGCTGACTCTTGGTCAAGGAGGTGCCCCAATTGGCCTCGGCATCCGCTAGATTGTTGAGATTCCTTAGCACGTGGTAAGCCTTGTGGGTGCTGAAGTGCGTCAGAAGGAGGAGAACTTTCCTGTATGTTTGACCAAGGTTGATGTCCGTTGGCCCTTTCTTAGTATGTAACGCCTTAACAATTAGCCTGGAGTCTCCAAATATAGTGATCTTCTGGATGTTCATCTTCCTTGCTTGGTTTAGTCCTTGCCACAGCGCTAGAAACTCAGCTTGATTGTTGGAGGCATGTCCAAGACCCCATGCATATGACAGATGCAGCTTGCCAGAGGGATCAAGAATAATGCCTCCTCCTCCAACTTGCCCAGGGTTTCCTTTTGAGGCCCCGTCAAAGAAGAGGCACCATTCGTCAAGGGCTGACCTCCACTTGATAAAATCCTGTTCATCCAATCTGATTTCCCAGTTTAACTTCTGAGGGGGGTTTGGAGCATCCATGGTTTACTAATTCAGTTTCAGCTCCTTAATCCAGCGCTCTTCATCAGGAATGAGGTTGGTCAAATTTTTGATGGAAGGCTTAGTGCTAAGCGCTTCTGCCATCATAGTCCAGGCTTTAACAACAACTTGAGGAGGAAGTCTACGTTCCTCTTTAAAAATTCTGTTGTTCCTCTCCAACCAGATTTTCCAGCACAGGAATTTGGGAGTCCACATCCACGCGTGCTTGAAGAGGCTTTTCTTGCTCAGGTTGAAAGGAGAGAGAGATTTCTAGTTGCTTATGAGTTCCATAACTAAGTTTGGCAGGTTGTTAGCAATAGGGCCTATCATAATCCTCCATACCTATTTGGTGAAATCGCAGCTGATAAAGAGGTGCTCAACCGTTTCTTCAGCATGATTGCACAAGGAGCAGCGTGAAGGCCCTTCCCAGCCTTTCCTTTTGAGATTATCGCTGGTCATGATGCTATTGTGGAGAAGAGTCCATATGAAGATGTCTATTTTCGGGATGGAGGGGAAATTCCACAGAGTTTCCTACGGTGCTAGATTTGGAGGGACCCAGGGCGTTTCCAAGATGGCAGCGTAGCCAGCTGCTGCAGAATAAATTCCTGTTCCAGACCCCCAACCTCGTTTGTCTTTTGCTTTGGCAGAATGGGGTGATTTCCTTTGCAAGAGGCTCAACAACGCTGAAGCTTCGTCCTCTAAATAATCTGGATAGTCTCCAAGAAACCAGTTTGCCCAGGATTCGTGGTCATCATTGTTCCAATTGGAAATGTCCCAGAGCGTGGTGCGATTATTTGCCAGCATCCACGATTTGATGTTCTCTAGATCATTGAACTCGTTGAGGGGCGGATCTCCCAGGATTGAATCCTCAAAAATTTTAATTTTGGCACCATTACCAGGAATCCACGTTAGCCTTGGGATGAAGTGAGGGATGGATCTTTTGCACAGCATGAAAATCGGAGAGCCTTTCTGCATTTTAGTGGGATTTTCCAGACATCTCTGTCTTTCACCTTTGAAGTATTCCTTCTTGAGGATTTGTTTGCTCCAGGTTCTTTTTCCAGTTATCAAATTCTAGATGATTTTGCCACCCATGGCAAGATTTTGGATGGCCACGTTCCTAATTTGAAGACCCCCTTCCATTTTTGGCTTCATTACTTTATCCCAGTTCACTAGATGGATCTTCTTCTCACAATTTCGACCTCCTTCCCACAGAAAACGACGAAGCATATCATTGATTTTATTGGTTACCATTTTGGGAGCTAGTAAAACAAAACACTGATAAATTGGCAGACTGGCGAGGACAGAGTTCATCAAAACAACTTTACCTACTTTGTTGAGTCAATTTTCTCCCCAGGCATGGATTTTGTTTTTTAATTTGTCCAGCAGAGGTAGCCAATGAGAAACATTGGGGCTAGCTTTGAAAATTGGGATGCCCAGGTAGCTGAAGGTATCCCAAGTTGTATTGCCTTCCATTCCCAGAATCCTAGAGATCTCCAGCATATCAAGTGGTGAACAATTCCAGCCAAAAATCTTACTTTTGTTGTAATTTATTTCACTTCCAGAGCAGCTTCTGTAGGTATCCAGTTCAGATTTGAAATTCCTGGCAGTATAAGGAGTGGCTGCTCCTAGTAAGAGGGTATCATTCGCAAACTGTGTGTGGTTTACCTCCTTGACCTTTTGGACAATTCTGATGCCTGAGAGGGATCTGTTTTGAAGCCTTCTGTTCAGCTGGAAACTAAGGATGGAGGCTTGAATGACAAAGAGGACAGGGGAAAGAGGGCAGCCTTGCCTTAATCCTCTTGAAGCCTGGAAGAAGTTGGTGGGCCAGCCATTGACCAAAGGGGCAATCTAGGGGGCTGATATGCAGGCTTTGACCCAGCCTATAAATTTCTGACTGAACCCAAAGTTCCTCATGGCTGCAAACAGAAAGTCATGCTTGACTCTGTTGAAGGCACTGGCCAGATCCAGCTTGACCACCATACCCTTCTCTTTTTTCCTGTAACTAGTGTGAATGGCTTATTGGACTAAAATAATATTGTCCAGGATCTGTCTTCCTTTCACAAACCCACCTTGGTTTTCTGGGATCAGCTTAGGTAGAATTCTTTTGAGTATGTTGGCCATGATTTTAGTGATGACTTTATATCCCGTATTGCAGAGGGATATAGGTCTGAATATGTTGAAATTCTTGGCACCTTTTTCTTTTGGAATGAGTGCTAATAAAGAGGAGTTAGTGCTGCCTCCCAGCTTGGTACAGTTTTGAACCTTCTTGATCATTCTATACAGGTCATTTTTAATGATGTCCCAGCAAGTAGTGTAGAACCGGGCAGTGAATCCATCTGGCCTAGGGGATTTGTCCGGGTCCATATTGAAAAGGGATTTCTTGATTTCCTGAATGCTAACAGGGCTGTTCAACAACATATTGTCATCATCATTGACCATCCTTGGAATCTCTGAAAGAGGGTAATTATTCGGGTCCACGGGGTCGAGGTCCGGGGATGAATAGAGATTTTTGTAAAAGGAGTGGGCTGCCTCCTTAATACCACCAAAGTCCTTTATTGCTTGATCATGCATTTGAATCTCACTGATGGAATTGTAGTTTTTCCTGGCTTGGGCTTGCTTGTGAAAGAACGAGGTATTTTTATCTTCAGCTTGAAGCCAAAGCATTCTGGATTTGACTCTCCAATAAGTTTCCTCTTCTCTGCAGGCTTTGTGGTACATCCTTTGAAGCTCAGCTTCCCGGTTGATCAGATCAGGGGTGACTGGAGCTTCTTCTAAGGCCATTTGGTGTCTTTCTAGAGCCTTCTGAATTCTTATCCTTTCGGCAATGGGAGAGCTTAGAACTTTAGCCCAAGCTTTCAGGTCAGCTTTGAGCCTTCTCAACTTTCCTTCCCAGACATAAAAGGGGGAGCCATACACAGGTTTCTTCTAGGAATCAGACACTAGATCAAGGAAACCTTCCTGAGTGACCCAAATAGGGCTGAACTGGAAGGGGATAGGACCAATATTTTCCCCACGTGACAGGGAGAGCGAAATGGGTTTATGATCAGAGGTGTAGTGCGGGAGAATCCTGGAGTTCGCCATAAGGCCTAGGGTTAGAAAGGAGGACTGAATAAGAAAGCGGTCAAGCTGGGCAGCTATGTGGCCCAACCCTACTCTTTTATTGGTCCAGGTGAACTTCCCCTTGTCAGGTGGGATATCTTCTAGCTCCCAATCCATCATCAAGTATTCCACCCATTCTCTTTCCAGATCCTAGACTAAAGAACCCCCTTTTCTTTCCGCCAGAGCAAGGGTTACATTTAAGTCTCCATCCACTACTAAGTTTTTAGTATTGTGTTGATTAAGAAATAAATTTACGGAGTCCCAACAATCTTTTTTCTCAGCTAGGGAGACAGGAACATACATGTTGAAGAGACTTACTAGATGACCGAAGTCTTTGTGGATCAGCTTGGTAAATAACCAATGAGTGGTGCCTTCTTCTTCGATTAGATCGAGCTTTGCAGAGTCCCAGAATGTGGCTAAACCTCCCGAGGTTCCTCTTACACTGACAGCCCTACCCGGGCCTTTCTTCCAGAACGAGTTGCTTGCTTAGAGGAGGGCTTCCTCCTCCATTTTTGTCTCCTGGATTAGGAGGACTTCAGGCATTGTTGCTCTTACAAAATCCCTAATTGCTTCTTCCTTTAGAGTGCTTCCTAGTCCTCTGCAATTCCAGGAGACGAATTGCATTATTTGCCTGAGTGGGAGGGATTGGCCCCTTTCGGAGTCTTCCCATGTTTCATCCCCAATCTGGTGTTCATCATTTCTGGTATGGTGTGCTGAGAGCCTTGGACCACATCCTTGTAGGAATTCTCTTCTCGTCTTTTCTTCTCAGTCTTACGTCCGTGATTTGGTTGGTTTGGTGATCCTGACAGTCTGCTTGCTTCAGTATCTCCTTCCTTAGAGGATGCTGCTCCTATTTTCAAGCCCAGGCTGATATGTTCCTTTGACTGGATAGGAACATCGGTCTTTGGGATTGGGACAGTTGGGCCTTGTGGCGCCCCTGTTTCTTCCTCTTCTGGGATGAGTATGGGGGTTTGAGCTTCAATGAGAGGTTCCTAGTGGCTAGGTTTTGAACTGCCAACCACTGGGAGATCTTGGGTTTTCTCCTTACTTTTGGCATTGGCAGCGGTTCTACTCTTTTTTACTTTCTTCCATCCTTCAGCGTCTTCTTTCCCAGCGGCCAGTTTGGGACAATGCCTTTGGAAGTGGCCGTGCTCCTGGCAGTGCCTGCACTTGAAGGGCAGGTGCTCGTATTCCAGTTTCTGATAGTGGGTCTAGGATCCAACAGTTAATTTAACTGCCTCAGGAAGGTCGGCTTCAAGGTCAACTTCAATGCAGATTCTGGCACAGGTATATTGTCCCTTGTTATCAACTTTATCTATAAATCGACTGATTCCGTTCCCTATTCTTTGTAGAGATTCAATATCCCAGCAATGCACCGGGAGGTTGGGGAGCCTAACCCATACCGGCACTTCTTTGGGCAGATCGACTGAGGGGTCAAAATCCGGAGTCCATTTGTTCAGTTACAGACCCTGCATTCCCATGAAATAAGTCCCATTTCTAAACATTAGGTCCCGGTCCTCCTCTGAGATGAATTCAAATACAAAAAACCCTCTTCCAACAGGGTAGTAGGTTACTCCATGTTTCAAATTGGGCTTCTAATTTCTCTGTATCCAGTCATTAGTCGTCTTGGTGGAGGGCCATAAACCCATAAACTGGCCCACTAGACCTCGCTTGGCCAGAGCCAGAGCTATCTTCATTGGTTTTTCTTCAGGAAGAGCAATCTCTGGAATTTCCTCCAGTTTCCTAATAAATTTTGGGATCACCGGCAAGGATGGTTTCTTTCCTCTACTAAGGATCCTCCGGAAGGCATCCTCGTTCGAACATGGAGGGTGGGGCGGCCTCCCTTCCCCCAGGCACCACCATCACAGCTCAACACTGCTCAACCCTAGCTCATGCTGTTCTCAGCCCTCACGCGCAGCCAGGAAAACGCTTTTGTGTAGTCGACAAACTATATTACTCACACAAATATTCCTTGGAGGTTGTTATTTACAAGAACATACTTTTCTCATAATATACACAGTGATTGATCCTCCTTGTCTTCTACCCAAATATTTTACAAATAGTTTGGTCTTAGGAAAGGTAATATATCAAACTATTCTTCATGGGTTTAATGCTTCGTAGAAAAACATAAAAGGAAGTGGTTTATCCCTTACAACATGTGCATTGGGAATAATGGGCTGAGTAGTACTAAAGCTACAAGTCAAGAACCAAATGCCACATTGGAATGCAAATTTCCATAAGGACAATTTGGAAGGTATGATCCTTAGGGATTAGTATTAAATCACAGCACTTAAGTTAACATTTCTTGGCCTTATTCCAATGGAAAACATGATCATGAGCTATCTTTTGAGAATGATATCTCTTGGGAAGAGGTTTAAGAAAGATTAAAATCCAAGCGATAGAATTCAAAATAAGGTAAATGCTTAGAGGATAAACAAAAAAAATGTTAGGGATAAAGAGAAAAAAAATAGAACTTGAAGAAAAGGGTTGGTAATACATTGATAGTGAAAAATAAAAACTTCTAGAAAGTGATGTAGGAGCATCCTACTCTCCATCCAAGTTCAAGTTCCATATTTTGATCAGAACTAGAAGGGGTCTTCATCTTCTGAATTAATAGTCCTTAGACTATTACATTGTAAATAAATCTATGTTGAGTGTTCTTCTAGATAGGTGATGAGTCATTAGGTGAGTGATGAGTCATTAAATGAGTCATGTAACTAATCCCATTTCAAATGGTAGCATTCGATAAGGGCCAAGGCTCTCATGAGCGAGTCATTGAGATATGGTTGATTATGTTTCTTTATTTAGAGTTAGTTAGTAGATTGTTGAGTATATTGAGGATTTGAACCAGAATGGGTTCATGAATCCTATTGTATATATGTTTGTAAGACTTTGAAGCAATGGGGAGAGTGAGAAGTAGTCAAGGGGTGTAGCCAAACAATGTAAAATATGGCTAATATGGCCAAACCAATGTAAATCAGGTCAAGATAGCTGGTTGGAGTTATACCAAACTAAGAGGATCATAATGTAGATTCCATATCAATGTAAATTTATAGATTCCTTGTATTGAATAAAGGAAATCCTATTTCGGCATATCTTTGTGTAATGGAAACTCTGTCTAAGTGTATGATTTTATGAGTTGAATGCTTGATCAACCCCTATTAATGCTTGATAGATCTGTGTGTGTAGTATTCCAAATTTAGGGATTTGAGAGTGGACAGTTAAAGAGATTTGTTGAAGGATCTCTGTGCATGAATAAATCCTATGTCATCGATCACTGATAGGTTCTATGTTTCTTTGTTAACGTTCTGTAGAGGTGAAGTTCAGAATTGAACCAGGACAAGCTTGGTGAAGTTGGACAGAGATCGATTGATTGATGCTCTAATCAATTGACATAGAGTTACAGAGATCATAGTTAAATTTGATGATTTAGTTTAAAGGAGAAAATATGGATTGACGATGGGGAAATATTCACAAGTGAACGTGAACATGAGATAAGAAATCCGCAAGGCTAAGTAAAGTTCCGCTAGATATATAAGTTCGATAGACGAGATCAAAGCCATATGAGATATGATGCTCCACAAGAGAAAGGTGTAAGGAAAATAATAGATCCGAAAAGAAAAGTGAAGATCCGCATTTGATTGCAGATCGACGGTCAGGAAAGAAGCCACTAGAAATTGATGGCTGTCAATAGTTGCGGAAAAGGAATTACGGGAGGGAATTTGTGGAAGTTCAACTTTGGGAAAGTTGGATCCACAATCCACAATCCGAAACTTTGCGGAAGGAAATTTTTTGAAGTTCAACTTTGGGAAATTTTGGATCCACAATATGCAATCCGAAATCCGATTGCGAAAAGGAGTGTTGCGGCTGCATAAATTGTGGAAGTCAATTTCAGAATTCGAGAATTTCTACAATCCACAATTGCGGAAAGGTTCTTGTGGAAAGGAAATTACGGAAGCTAAAGGAGATTGCATAAATTGAGTTGTAGAAACTCAATTGCAAAAGGGTTGAAGTTGTAGAAAGACTTAGTTGTAGAGAGATTGAGGTTGCGGAAGAAATCCTATGGGAAACTAGTTTGCGAAACAGAAGTTTGTGGAATTGAGCCCGTAGAAATAGAGCTATGCAATAGAGTTGCAGAAGAAATATTTGGAGAGAAGCCAAATTTTGAGTTTGCTAAATATAGAGCAAGCTAAATCTCGAGGAAAGCAGATGGGATGAATAATATTTGGGGTTCCCTTCTACATCATGTGGTATCAGGGCAGAAGAAGAATTCCGTGTGAAGGTAGCAGAGCATAGAATATTCTGTGTGAAGATTGTTAGAGCTCAAATAAGATCCAAGAGGTAAATCAAATCCTGTTTTTCAATTTATGTTAAAGTTGAAGAATAACCATTGTGTTGAGAGGGTTAGTCAGGTGAGAGTATTTAGAATTGATTTAAATTAAGAATTATAGACAAAGAAGGTGTGGTTTAGATTTGAAGTTTGATTCTAACCACAAGAGAGTGCAGAATAAATCCTTGGAAGGATTTAATAGGTTACAACAAACTAAAGAAAGTGGAGTTGTACATAGGAAAATTATGTTCTTGATGAAGAAGATCACATGAGCTCTTAGAAAAGAGGAAGAAATAAGAAAACAACAAAGAATTTATTGAGGAAGAGCTTGTGAACTCTTAGAGGAAAGAGGAAGCAGTGGAAGAACCTAGAAATCCAATAGAGGTTGGACAAGAGAGGACTAGTGCATGTTCTCAAAAAGAGGAGTGGACCTGCAGAAGCCAAGAAGAGGAAAGGAGGTTTCTCAAGAGGTTCTGGAGGAGAAGAACCAGAGATACTAAAAGCTGGAAAAGCTTGAGGAGAGATAGATTGTTGAGTAGTAGCACAAAAGTGTGGAGACTTGTTGAGGGAGGCTTAGGAAAGCAGTCCACAAGTGGATAGGATGAAGTTCACAAAGGATAAGGAGACATAAACAATAAATACTGAAGTTCATTGCAGGGGTTCAGAGGAAAGACACATCAGAAGAAAGAAGAAAGCCATAAAAAAGGAGAGCCAATAAGAATGTAATAGGGAGTTGTTGGGGTTAGAAAGAGACATTTGGTGCTTCGAGAGGCGTATACAAGCAGTTGTAGAAGAAACCCAAAGGTATGCTTGGGTAATGAGGAAAAGGAAAGTGAGATGGCATTCATTGCAGGTGAAGCTAAGGAAAAAGATATATGCTAGATTGAATGAAGAACTGAGGGAAGCTGAGTCTGAGATAGAAGTTTCATATTGTGAACCTAAATAGGGTCCTTTTCTTGGAAAGGGTTATGAAACAGATAGGGAGATTATAGATGATTTTATGAACTTTCTGATAAGTTCAGAACCACATGAAGATAATATGGATGAGACTCCAGATGAGAAGTATTATGTTTTTGAATATAATGCTTTGTGTATGACTGCAGGTATTGAATAATACTTAAGTGATGTGTTTATACAGAAAGAGACTAAATAGTCATCTTGGACTCTTAGATATTATGAAGAAGGGGAAATGATTTTCAAAGGCATAACAACAGAACATAATTTTGTTATAAAAGAAGTTGAAATGGTGATGCATCCTGTAGCTCATACTATAGGAGAGATAGAGGTTGGTGAAGAAAAGAAGCTGCTAGAAGAGATAATCGAGATATAAGAGTTCTTGATTGAATATGTATTCCAAGACAAAGAATCTGGAAGTCTCATGGACTCTTTGGATAGTTCAAATCCATGAATAAAGAAATCAAGAAGGCATAGAAAATGAAATGTTTTTAAAATTAATGAATTGTGTGTGTTTATAGGTACAATAGGTGATGAAGATAGTGGGGCTGTCATGAAATGTTCTTACATCCCAAAAGGAGGAAAAAGTTGGAAGTTTTTTCTGGAGATAAAGAATGATAAAGATATCCAAGGGGGAATACATCACAATTTGGAAATAGAATTGCTAATAGACAGAGAAAAAAATTTGTTGTTGCAGGTAGAAGAGGATTGGACTGTAAATACAACCAAGAGGAAGATAAATATAAGCATCCTAATGCAATGCTTATCCAGTGGAATGAATAAACATAGCGTTTACATGATATTTGCACCATAAATACAATTGAAGAGCATCTATCAGAAGAAGAAATCAAGGTATCCATTGAATTAGATATTCTTGATTTAATTTCATATGTAGATTTAGAGGAAGAAGTATGGTCATTAGAATATTGGATGATGGAAAATAAGGATTGTATGAAGTTGATAAATTACATGGATAATGAATTCATTGGGTTATGTAAAGAAGTGGATATCTTGGGAAAAACGATAGAGCAACATAAACTACATGTTCAGACTCTGAAGGTAGGAGCAGAAACTACAAATTTTGATGAACATGTGAAGATGTCAGTTAATGATGGTACAATTGAAGGACATGATAAAAATCTTGGAGATATAAATGGAAAGGATGTGAAACAACTAGAACAACAAGTTCAGTATAAGGAAATTGTTCAGCCAAGGGACAATTTTGATAGTGAAATAGAGAATATAAGGATGTTGATGGTGGAAATATCTCAGAAAAGACATGAAGAGAAAATGCATATTTACATCACCAGAGTAAGAAACAACAAGAGACAAATGACAAAATAAGACTGCAGAAGCAAGGTCAGTGGGGAATTGTGACAGAAAATTTGGAAACCAGGAGAACTGAAGATGACAAAGGCAAAACAACATGATGAAATCAATGACCAACTACAACACAAAGTTTGGGATCCAGGCATATTGAAGACTGAATATTATGACTAGGGGGTCATATTTTCTTTCTTCCTAGGGAGTCTAATGCAGGAGCATACTTCTCTCCATCCAAGTTCAAGTTCCATATTTTGATCAGACCTAGAAGGGGTATTCATCTTCTGAATTAATAGTCCTTAGACTATCACATTGTAAATAAATCTATGTTGAGTGTTCTTCTAGATAGGTGATGCGTCATTAGGTGAGTGATGAGTCATGTAACTAATCCCATGTAAAATGGTAGCATTCGATAAGGGTCAAGGCTCTCATGAGTGAGTCATTGAGATAGGGTTGATTATGTTTCTTGATTTAGAATTAGTTAGCAGATTGTTGAGTAGATTGAGGATATAAACTAGAATGGGTTCATGAATCCTGTTGTATATATGTATGTAACCCTTCGAGGAATTGGGGAGAGAGAGAAGTATTCAAGGGGTGTATCTAAACAATGTAAAATCTGGATAATATGGCCAAACCAATGTAAATCAGGCCAAGATAGATGGTTGGAGTTATACCAAACTAAGATGACCATAAAATAGGTTCTAGATCTATGTAAATATATAGATTCCTTGTATTGAGTAAAGGAAATTCTGTTTTGGCATATCTCCGTGTAATGGAAACTCTGTTTGAGTGTATGATTTTATGAGTTGAATGCTTGATTAACCTTTGTTAATGGTTGATACATTTGTGTGTGTAGTAATATGAATTTAGGGATTTGAGAGTGGAAGGTTACAGAGATTTGTTGAAGGATCTCTGTGTGTGAAGTGAATGAATTAATCCTATGTCATTGATCACTGACATGATCGATGTTTATTTGTTAATGTTCTGCAGAGGTGAAGTTCAGAATTGAACCCGGACAAGCTCGGTGAAGTTGGACAGAGATCGATTAATCGATGCTCTGATCAATCTACATAGAGTTGCAAAGATCATTGTTAAATTTGGTGATCTAGTTTAAAGGAGAAAATATGGATCGATGGTGGGTGTAACACCCCGATTTCCCCCCCTTTGAATTAAGATGAATATGATGTGTATATTGTAATTAATCATGGTGTGGAGCTCAAGGAAAAGGCCCCACCATCGATTTAGTATTTTATGGTCGGCAATCAGATCGGCGTCGATTGTATTTTGTGCTATCTAGGCACATTATAATTTTGGACATCATGTAAATATGCAATTTAATTAAAATACCCACAACCAGATATGTCAATGCAACATTAAAGAGATGAGGGCATGATTTCCTAAGGAAAAGGGGGGGAAATATTTAACCTATGAGACAATGGGGAGAAGCCAAGTGTCAAAAGAAGAACCCATCAACTGTCAACCACATTTCTTGTCTTATTCACCAGCCATTTAAATTTCTCCAAGAGTTATTTGGGAAGTTATTGCCTTGGGGCTTGGGAGGTGTGGGCAGCCGTCAATTCTGGCAGGGCTGTCAGTATTTGACCACATGTATTCCCAAAGGAGGGGATCATATTCATTTTTCCCTCACGTGGAGGAAGACAACCTCATTCTACACATGCGTGTAGGCAGCAGTGATTTCCTCATTCACTCACGCACATACATTCCTCACTCACACATACGTCATTCTCCTTAGTCCTCCATCCTCTGTTTTCTCCTGCACGATTTTGCAGTTTTCTTCCATTCTCCCAAGACTGGAAGTTGATTTTGGTAGTGCCCAACAGTTTGAGGAAGAAACCATGATTTCTGGGTGATTGTTGAGCCATTTTCACCCATGTGAAACTATTGATCATTTGGTGAAATTGATTTTGGCCCAGGCATTGTTTTTCCTTAGTTGACACTTCTAATTTTGGATCCCATGATGTTTCCTTCAAGCCCAGAACCTTACAATTCTTGTCTATGCCTCTGTTGTTTTGGTCTGAACTGGTTTGGGAGTGGAAATGGGGTTTGAACTAGCTTGATTAATCTAGTGCGAGAAGGAACCTCAAAGATATATCTAGGGGGTTGGTTTTCTTCTTTGCACACCTTGAATATCACTGTAAGGGAAGGAATATCCCGAGGGATTGTGTAGCAGAGAAGGGGATGCTTCCTTGAGTTGGGTGTGTAAATGTTCTAGAAGCCAGGATAAATCTAATGAAGGTTTCCACAGCTCTGTGGTTGAGCTCACTATGTTAGCAGTCAGCCTCTCCAACTCCCTTGTAGCCTGATAAACCCAATTGTGTTGGCTTGGCTGAGTCTTTGTTGTATCCTTGGCTATGTGTGAGTCTGCTAGTGTTCCCTTATCCTTGTGGGAATCATGCCCAACTCAGGGGTGGTAGTGTTGCTGAGATATCAATGAACACACTGGCCTATGGTTGGGTGGAACGTTGTAGCGACATAGCTAGTTGCAGGACAAGCTTCTTCCAAGATAAGTATTCTTGTCTATTTTATCTCTGCAACTGTATATGTGTTTATGAATTAATATGAAGATGCTAAATGCTTGAATGGAATGTATTTTGCTTCCGCTGTATGTTAATGATTTATGAATCTATGCCATGTTTTTAGTTCCATGCATTTCATTTTATGTTCATGGGGCTAGTTGCCCAGATATGATAGCAACATAGTCATGTTCCCTCTCTGGTAGACGACAGGGGACGTGATAGTGTGGTATCAGAGATCATGTTGTAGCTTTGGGCCTCCATGGGCCATGAAGAATCAACCTTTTTGTAGAGAGGTAGACCAAAAAATTCCAATTTTTCTAAGTGTTGAGCATTTTCATTGTTGGCTAAGAAAGCTAAAGTTGAGCCAATACGTCGGCTGGGTTGGATGAATTCGAGCCAATGATGCTGCAGTGACACTATCAGTGTGAAGAGTGAAGCCAATTTGATACATTGGTTGCATTGCCAAAAAGAAGTCGACGAGCTGATGTGGCGATGTCGATGAGGAGAGTCGAGCGAAGCCAAGCCGATTCGGAAACTGTTTTGTCTGGTTTTCGCTGACACGGTGGACGAAGCCACCTGAATTTCGTCGATGACAAAGAAAGCTATTGTATATCGGTGGAAAAGGAAGAAGAAGAAAATGAAGAAGAAAATTTTACAAAAATTTTAAAGTATGGGAAAATCGACAGAATTTGGAAATTTTTTTTGATGCATTAGCTGAGAAGATCGAAAGAAACTTGGAAAGTTTTCCAATGCAACAGAAGGATCCGTCGGAATAAAACTTGGAATTTTTTCGACACAGCAGAAGGCTCAATCAGATGGAAGTCAAAAAGTTTTCCGGAACGGTGGAGGGATTGGTCGGGAGAAACTTGGAAAGTTTTTCGATGGGGTGGAAAGACCGATCAGAAGGAAGTTTGAAATTTTTTCGACGCAACGAAAAGAGTGATCAGATGAAAGTAGGAATGTTTTTTGACGCAGCAGACAGTTCGATTGGAAGGAATCGAGTGAAGTTTTCGATACGTGTTGGGCAAACTTGGAGAATTTTTCCGATACATCGAAGGAAAAAGGGTGAATTCGTTGATTTAGTGGAATAGCTAAATTGCTTTGAAATGGGGAAATTTAGCAGGTTTTCACTAGGACTATAGGGGCCAGAAAGATGAAGAATGGCAGTGAGGTTATGCGCCAGAGAGTAGTTGTTTGTGAAAAGAAAAGTCTATGTTTTGACAAAGTTGTCAATATATGAATTTTCCAAATACAGGTAAGTGATGTATAAATTCTTTTGAATGTTATGTAGTTAAAAATTGTGTTTATCAACACTTTTTGTAGAATCATAGTCACCCTCAAAGGCAACATTCCAGATAGTGCAGTTCGGTAAAGTTGGTTTGGCTGAGCCATGAGAACCTATGACATGTATGATGATGCATAAAACCCCAATGAGTACAAGGAAGATGTTATGGGGGAAAACATCCATGTTGGAAATGTTGAGACAGGTCTAATGGGAGAATATTTCAAGATACTCCCCCTTATTTTGCAGCCACCATGAGAATCCTAAGGCTAGAGATGCAAAGTTACAGGGAATATAATGAAATATTGATTAAGGACCAGGAGGAGCAGAATTAGCTAAATGCAGCCATGCTACATAATCTAACATACATTCAGAGGTGGATGAAATCTAGGGACCGGATAGTAAGGCCGGAAGGAAGTAAAAGCATTGCTAGAAGAAGAAAGAGATCTCCTAGTGGGTCATCTGACTGTTGGGGCGCATACTCCATATTGGGTAACTCCGCGGTTAGTTAGGAAATTTGTAAGCGGAGCTAGGGGTCAAAATAGTCTTAGGGGTGTCAGGGTAAGTCAAAACCTTCCCTTTTTGTAATAAACCCATGGTTTAAATTCAGGGTTTAGGGTTTTTGTGGGTGCCCATGGTTTAAGACCATGGTTTTTGTAAAACTGCGCAGTATAA
>LPNX011235030.1:426371-470197 GCA_001517045.1 Pseudotsuga menziesii
ACGCGCAGGTTGTTGCCGAAAGGGCCAACATAGTGGGTCTTTTGTTGGTGCGACGTATAAAGCGTTAACCTGGGTCTGCCCATGTGCCCAACACTGACTCTAAAGGATCCACTGGTGGTGGTGGTTCAACTTCTTCTTCTCACAAGAATAAGAAAAAGAGGCGCTACCAAAACCGTTCACGTGATGAATTTAAGAAGGAAAGGCCGCTTACCTTTAATGGTGAGGTGAAGAATGGTCAAGAAGAGGAAGCTTGGCTTCTTGGGATGAGAAAATATTTCCATGTCCAAGATTACTTTGGGAATATGAAGGCTAGTGTAGCCATCTTCAACTTGACTAGAAGAGAATCCATATGGTGGGAGCACTTAAGGAAAGTAAAGAAGATTAATGAAAGGAAGACTGTGTGGAAACCGTTCCAGAAGTATTTCAAGCAGAAGTACCTCTTTGATAGGTACTATGACGATAAGATTAAAGAGTTCCATGAGCTGATATTGGGACACCAGACCATGGAGGAATATGCAAACAAGTTCCTAGAAATTTTGAGATGTGTTAGGTACATCAAAGATGAGAAATTGAAGATCCAGTGTTTCCTGAGTGGATTTCCTCAGTCTTACAAAGTTAGAATAGATTTTTATGAACCTAGAACTATTGAAGAAGAAATAAGGAAAGCTAAGTATTGCTACGAGCAAAGCAGAGGAAAACCTGATTATCAAAAGACATGGAAGGACAAAAATAATGAGAAGTCTGACCAAAGGAAGAAAGGTTTCAAACCTTCTAACTTCAGGAATCAACAGAAGCAACCATCCCAAGTTGAGAAGCATCTAGCCAGAGTGGTAGGAGAAAAGACGAGAGATCCACAATAGAACAAAGAACCTATCCAATGTTGGAAATGTGGAGGACCCCACATGCGCAGGAATTGTCCACTTGAGAACGAGAATACAAATCCAGCTTACAACATTCAAGAGGAATAAACAGTGGGTCAAGTAGAAAGGGTTGTCCCTAGTATTTATCCATCACTGGGGGACCGCTTAGTAGATCACCATTCAACTGTGGTTGAAGTTACAGGTAAGATTGTTGAGCAATATGTTTCTATTTTGATTGACCCTGGTTCTACTTACAGTTACATTACTCCTAGGGTAGTCGAGATTTATTCTTTTAAGAAAGTAAAGCATAGAAAATATTGGTTATTTCAGCTAGCCGCTAGAACTAAGAGAAAGGTTAGTGAAGTGGTAGAGAAATGTCCGTTGGTCATGAATGGATTGGTCACTTGTGTTGATCTAAATGTTATACCACTTGGTTCCTATGATGTTCTCATTGGAATGGATTGGTTAGAAGCTCACAAAGTTAAGCTTGACTGTTATATTAAGAATTTTGAATTTTGAATGAAGAAGGGAACCCAAGAGTTGTAAGAGGCATTCCAAAGGTGATTTCTGTGAGGCGGATTTCAGCAATGCAGTTGAAGAAGTTTTGTAGGAAAGGTTGTCAGTTGTATGCAACTCATATTTTGGAGGCAAGAGAGAATGAAACTCCTAGGTTGGAGGAATTTCATGCGTTGCAGGAATTCATGGATGTGTTTCCTGATGAGATTCCAAGGATTCCTCCAAAGAGAGACATTGATTTCACAATTGAACTTGTGCCAGGAGAAACACCAGTGTCAAAGATACGCTACAGAATGAGTACATCGAAAATGCTAGAGTTGAAGATGAAACTGCAAGAGTTGTTGGAGAAGAAGTATATTAGGTCGAGTGTGTCTCCTTGGGGAGCACCAGTTCTGTTTGTGAAGAAGAAATATGGTACACTCAAGTTGTGTATTTATTATAGACAGCTGAACAAAGTCACTGTGAAGAATAAATACCTGTTTCCTAGCATTAATGACCTCTTTGATCAAATGAGAGGAGAAAAGGTATTTTCCAAGATTGAATTGAGGCCTGGTTACCATCAGGTAATAATCAAGGATGAAGACATTCATAAGACAACCTTTAGAACAAGGTATGGATATTATGAGTTTGTAGTGGTACCATTTGGTTTCACAAATGCACCAGCTACATTTATGTGCCTTATGAATAGTGTCTTCAGCAGGTATTTGGACAAATTTGTTCTTGTTTCCTTGATGACATTATTATTTATTCTAAGAATGAGGAAGAGAATGAATAACGCCTGAGTTTGACATTGCAATTGCTTAGGGAGCATAAGATGTATGCAAAGTTGAGCAAGTGTGACTTGTATAAAGATAGGATTCATTATTTGGCTCACATTATCTCAGAAGAGGGTATATTTGTGGACCTTGAGAATATTGAGGCCATTATGAATTGGCCTACTCCAAGAAATGTGATAGATTTAAGATCTTTTATGGGGCTTGCAGGATACTACATGAGATTCATTGAAGGATTCTCCAAGGTTGCACATCCAGTCACTTCTTTGCAAAAGAAGGGAAAGAATTTTGAATGGACACAAAGGTGTGAAGAAAGCTTTCAGTAGTTGAAGAATATTCTCACAAGTGCACCAATATTGAAGATTGCAGACCCAAAAAAAGATTTCGGGGTGTGTACTGATGCATGCAGTGAAGGGCTTGGAGGAGTCCTTATGCAAGACAACCACATGATATGTTATGAGTCAAGAAATATGAAGGAGCATGAGAAGAAATATGCTACTCATGATCTCGAACTTGCATCCATATTACATGCTCTCAAGATGTGGAGGCATTACTTGATGGGTAGAAGATTTGAGCTAAGGAGTGACCATTGTGGTATGAAGTACTTGTTTGATCAGCCAACGTTAAATGCTAGGAAAGATAAATGGATGGAGTTTTTATGTGAGTTGGATTTCAAAATCAAACACAAAAAAGGGAAAGAGAATAAGGTAGTTGATGCACTCAGCAGGAAGGTGCCAGAAATGCATGTGGCATCTCTTAGTATTTTCCAATCGGATTTGAGACATCAGATTTTTAGTCATACTGCTGAAGATGAATTATATGTGCAGGTAAAAGAAAAGTTGCAACAACAAATCCTTGAACAAGTATGAGGGGTATAAATTGGAAGAAGATGGAATTATTACCTATAAGAACAAAATTTATATTCCAAATGTAGCATATTTGAGGAGAGTTGTTATGGATGAGATCCATCAAGCTCCATATTTTGGTCACCCAGGATATCAGAAGACAATTGCTACAACCAGAAAACAATATTTTTGGCCAGGCATGAAAAAAGACATGGTTGAATATATTTCAACGTGCATGAATTGTCAGCAGGTGAAGGTTGAGCATCAACACCTAGCAGGTTTGTTGCAGCCTTTTCCTGTTCCAGAATGGAAATGGAAAGTTATTTCCATGGATTTTATTACAGGATTTCCAATTCCTTGGAGACAACATGATTCTATCACGATTGTGGTGGACAAGTTAACAAAGGCATCACATTTCATACCGGTTAAGTCCACACATAAGGCTAATGCCATTGCAAAAATCTTCACAAAGGATATTTTCAAATTGCATGGATTGCCTAAGGCAATAGTCTCTGATAGAGGTTTCAAGTTCACTTCCAATTTTTGGAAGGGGTTGTTTGTAGATTTGGATACAAAGATGAACTTCAACACTACCTACCATCCTTAGACCGATGGGAAGACAAAGGAAGTGAATCAGGTGCTTGAAGACATGCTTTGCATGTATGTGATGGAAAAACCAACCAAGTGGCAAGATTATTTACACTTGGTAGAATTTGCATATAACAATGGATGATAGGAATCCCTGGGGATGAATCCATATGAAGCTTTGTATGGTCGGAGTTGTAGGACACTAGTGACTTGGGATAATCCAGTGAACAGGATTGTGATTGGGAAAGAATTGCTCAAGGAGATGGAACAGGAGGTTCTAAATATCAGACGAAATATGAAAGCAGCCCAGGATAGACAGAAAATATATGTAGATAAGAATAGGGTGAATAGAGAGTTCAGTGTTGGGGATCATGTTTACCTCAGAGTGAGGGAAAAGAAGAGTTCCTTGAAGCTTGAAAGTTGTGTCAAGCTGTCACCTAGATACTGTGGGCCATTTGAAGTGCTCGAAAGAATAGGGCCAGTTGCATATAGACTTCCATTTCCTGCTAGCACTAGAGATTATAATGTTTTTCATGTTTCTTTACTTAATAAATATGTACATGATACTAACCATGTGGTAAATTGGTATGTGATTTAGGTGGAACCCGAGGGAGAGTTCCAAATCGAGCCAATGCGCATCCTCGATAGGAAGGTCACAATGCTCCAGAACCGAGTCATAGGGCATGTAAAGGTGCAGTGGAAGCACTACGATCATAAAGAGGCTACATGGGAGATGGAGGATGCCATGCGATTGGCACATCCGTTTTTGTTCAATTCTATGGAGCACTGAGGGCGGTACCAGTGTAACATTTTGTTCAATTTTGTAAAGCACTGAGGACAATGTTGTTGAAGGGGGAGGGGATTGTAACACCCTGGTTCTGACCCCGTTTGCATTAAGATGCATATGATGTATATATTTTAATTAATCATGGAGTGGAGCTCAAGTTCAAGGCTCCACCATTGATTTAGTATTTTATGGTCGATAATTAGATCGACGCCGATGGTATTTTGTGCTAGCCAAGCACATTATAATTTTGGACATCATGTAAATATGCAATTTAATTAAAATACCCACAACCAGCTATGTCAATGCAACATTAAAGAGATGGGGGCANGTATTTAACCTATGAGCCAATGGGGAGAAGCCAAGTGTCAAAAGAATAACTGATCAACTTTCAACTACCTTTCTTGTCTTATTCACCAGCCATTTAAATTTCTCCAAGAGTTAGTTGGCCAGTTATTGCCTTGGGGATTGGCAGGTGTGGGCAGCTGTCAATTTTGGCAGGGCCATTAGTATTTGACCACACGCATGCCCAAAGGAGGGGATCACATTCATTTTTCCCTCACATGGAGGAAGACAGCCGCATTCTACACTCACACGTAGGAAATGGTGATTTCCTCTTTCACTCGCGTGCAAGCATTCCTCACTCACACATACCTCGTTCTCCTTAGTCCTCCATTCTTCGTTTTCTCCTGCACGATTTTGCAGTTTACTTCCATTCTCCTGCAACTGGAAGTCGATTTTGGTAGTGCTAGTAGATTGAGGAAGAAACCATGATTTTTGGGTGGTTTTTGAGCCATTTTCACCCACATGAAACTATTGATCATTTGGTGAAATCGATTTTGGTCTAGGGGATATTTTTCCTCAGTTGACACTTCTGATTTTGGATCCCATGATGCTTCCTTCAAGCCCAGAACATTGGAATTGCTGTGTATGCCTCTGCTGTTTTGTTCTGAACTGGTTTGGTAGTGGAAATGGGATTTGAACTAGCTTGACTAATCTAGTGTGAGAAGGAACCTCATAGACAGATCTAGGGGGCTGGTTTTCTTCTTTGCACACCTTGAATAGAATTGGAAGAGAAGGAATAACATGAGGGACTGTGTAGCAGAGAAGGGGATGCTTCCTTGTGTTGGGTGTGTAGATGTTCTAGAATCCAGGATAAATCTGGTGCAAGTGTCCAAAGCTCTGTGGTTGAGCTCACTAGCTTAGCAGCCAGCTTCTCCATCTCCCTTGCAGCCTGATAAACCCAAATGTGTTGGCTTGGATGAGTTTTTGTTGTATCCTTGGCTATGTGTGTGTCTGCTAGTGTTCCCATATTCCTTGTGGGAATCATGCCCAACTCGGGGGTGGCAATGTTGCTGAGAGATCAATGAGCACAATGGCCTATGGTTGGGTGGAACATTGCAGTGACATAGTTGGTTGCGGGACAAGCTTCTTCCAATATAAGTATTCTTGTCTTTTTTATCTCTAAAAATGTATATGTGTTTATGGCTTAATATGAACATGTTAAATTCTTGAATGGAATGTATTTTGCTTTCACCGTATGTTACTGATTTATGCATCTGTGCATGCTGTTAGTTCCATGCCTTTCATTTTATGTTCATGGGGATAGTTTCCTGGATATGATAAAAGCAAAGTCGTGTTTCCTCTCTGGTAGATAGGAGGGGACGTGATAGTGGGGAAAGATTCACAAGTGAACGTGAAGAAGAGATAAGAAATCCACAAGGTTAAGTGAAGTTTTGCCATAGATAGCAGATCGACATATGAGATCAAATCCGCAAGAGATATGATGCTCCACAAGAGAGAGTTGTAAGGAAAATAATAGATCCACAAAGAAAAGTGAAGATCCGCATCTAATTGCAGATCAAAGGTTAGGAAAGAATCCGCAAAAAATCAATGGCTGTAAAGAGTTGTGGAAAAGGAATTGTGGGAGGGAATTTGCGGAAGTTCAACTTTGGGAAAAGCTGGATCCACAACTTTGTGGAGAGAATCTTGCAGAAGTTCAACTTTAGGAAAAGTTGGATCTGCAATTTGCAATCCACAATCCGATTCTAGAAAGGACTGTTGTGGCCGCATAAATTGCGGAATTCAATTTTGGAATTCGGGAATTTCCACAATCCGCAATTGCAGAAAGGAACTTGTGGAAAGACAATTGTGGAAAGGCAATTACAGAAGCTAAAGGATCTTGTGGAAACTCAATTGCGAAAAGGTTGAAATTGCAAAAAGACTCAGTTGCAGAGAGACTAAGGTTGTGGAAGAAAGCTTGCGGGAAACTAGTTTGCAGAACAGAAGTCTGCATAATTGAGCCTACGGAAACAAAGCTACACAATAGAGTTGCAAAAGAAATATTTGGTGAGAAGCCAAAATTTTGAGTTTGTTAAATATAGAGCAAGCTAAATCCTGAGGAAATCAAATGGGATAAAGAATATTTGGGGTTACCTTCTGCATTAGAAATTTAATAGTTAGAGAATGAAAAGGAAAAAACATGGATTACAGAGAAAATCAAGAGAAGAGAAATAAAGAATCAAAACTATATACAGGAAAAGTCAAGAAGAAAAAAATGGAACAAACAACTAAAATTAATGGAGCAAGTAACCTAGAGCAACAACAGGGAGAAAATGATACAACATAAGTTATAAGACAACCCAAAAATTAATAAAACTCGACTAAACAATCCCACTTTGATAACTGAATTGAATTAATAGTGGGATATCTAATGATATGAAAACAAGCTTCAGATACCACTAAAAGAGAAAAAATGAGGATGATTGTAATTAAAGAGATAGTTACTCAAAAAAAAATAGAATATATTATCATGGGGTGAAAAAACTATCCATGATCATATGGATGATGTAGTAAACTTGGAATTGATTGCTTAAATAAAAGGAAGAATACTATTGTTAAGAAGACCTAAAGTAAAAGAAAGATTTATTTAAACAAGACCATATAAAGAGATAGTTACTCCAAAAAAATATATAGAATATATTATCATAGGGTGACAAAACTATCCATGACCATATGGATGATGTAGTAAACTTGGAATTGATTGCTTATAATAAAAGGAAGAATCCTATTGTTAAGAAGACCTAAAGAAAAAGAAATATTTATTTGAACAAGACCATAGTATGTACAAATGAAGTCGAATAATTAGAGACTAAATGATAAAATTGATAGAATTATTAATAGGTCATATTGTTATTACTCATGCCACTTTGGACCAGACACAAACGGAGGCTATATATACAAAAGCTTGAAAAAAAATTACATAGTTATAAATTGAAGCAAAGTATTATAAATCAACAAAGTAGTATGGTTTGGAAGAAAATGAATCAAATGAACAAATTAAAAGAGAATTTTATAAAAATAATTTCCAATTACATGGTTTGAGTTTACAATTTTCAATGTTATATAAATAAAATCTTATTTGGAAAAAGACTTAAGTAAAATATAAGATTGATTGAAGTTTCTTAAACATATTCATAAACATAAGATGGAAAAATATCCTAATATCATAGTTTTGAGCATAGAAGAATTTTGAGAATCTGAATTTTGAGCATGAGATCTGAATTATTGGTAAAATATATATCATGAAACTCAAGGATACGTAGAATATAACTGGTCGATCTGCATCAAAATCCAAGTCTAGATTGAAGATGTCACTAAGAAATGTCAACTTCCTTTCCTTCGCCAATGGGACAACTTTTTAAAGGATTGTTTAAATGATAAAATTTTATGAAAATTAACTCAAACAAGATAGGATGGATATTTTAGATAAGATGGATATTTAAAAGATATAAATGTAAATGAAAGTCCCTTTAAAAGTTTTTTTTTACACAAAGAGGAAAAAATGTAACGCATATCCAATGTCCTTCTAAAATACATAAAATATTTTCTAGGTAGCTACCTACCCTATATATCAATCCATGAAGAAAACATGTTTTTCCACCATGTTTTATGTAAAAGCTTATTTGAGGAGTGGGAAAAGTATGATAAGGAGATAACTATATATCAATCCCTTGGCTTATCTATCTAACGGTTAGGTTTAAATTTAGTTAGTTTAATAGCTTTTAATTTGGTATTTATAATGAAACCAAGTTAGTAGTAGGTGTTTTTTGATAATTAATCTTTTCTAAATCTCACTTTTATATTTTGTTAATATTAAAAATCTAATCATTGGTTAATGATTTTTATTTTTGAAAATGTTAATAACTATTTATAGTAAGATGCAGACTACTTTATATTATGTTGGGGTAAGTGAAAGCTAATGAGGGTTACTTTTGGCATATTAGATGCAATAGAAAACTGCAAAATTAGGCATCCCTCAACTTAATTGTATTTTTTAAGATAATCACATTTCCCAATATATAAGTATTATGTATTGAAAATTTTTATAACTACGTCAAGTTTCATTTTTTATAACAGTCATTTTTTATTTTTTAAGCAAATGATTAGGTATATGTTTTTGTGGTGCAGCCTTTGAGGGCCTAAATGATGGTTTAAGGATACAAAATTTTGTAGGCATGTAGAGAACATATATCACTAGTGCAACGCTATTTTTCGAAAATAAAATTAGTAATTTTTATAATTCTCTAAGTGATCATTACTCGAAAATGGTATGTCTTTTGTGGGTGCAGCCTTTGAAGGCCTTAATGAAATAATCATGAAATGGGTTTTTTTTATAGAATGTAGAGGTCAGTTTCTTCTAGTGCACCATATTTTTTTGTTTTTAAAACGATTAAGATTTGAAAAAGTTATGGAAAAAACACTAACAACATGTTTTTTGAGTTAAGGAGTTAGGACACAATAGAAATTGAAAAAAAATTGAAAATATAACTTTTTAATTAAAAATTATATATTTAGAATCTGCAGAAAAAATGTTATTTATGTTTAAGATTTCATAAAAAAATATTGTGTGTAGCATACTGTAATGACTGCATAAACAACGAATTCTTCAGAAACTAGAAGAGATGACCAGTTAGTTATGGTTTATCATATAACATATCACATGTTTGGTATTACCGAAGAAAATTCCAAACCATACATAGAGGATTATTGGTGACATACGAGCAAGTGAATTGGCATGTTTAAATTCAAATTACATTTCCTGCCCTTATAGAATTGGAAAATACGTGTGCGTTATAGAACTACAAAACATGCACACGTTATATAATGACAAAACATGTGCGCGTTATGTAGTTCTATAACGCATGTGTGTTATGTAGAGCAAAAAATATAGCACTATATGAAAGACATTGAAATGTATGGTTAATAGTTGAGAGGGGGTGTGGAAGGGTCAAGTGCCTACGAGGATATTGGATGTTCAAGTGGGGATCGTTAATAGTTGAGAGGGGGTGGGGAAGGGTCAAGGGCCTAGGATAATGTTGGAAGTTCAAGTGGGGATGGTTAATAGTTAAGAGGGGATGGAGAAGGGTCAAGGGCCTAGGAGGATATTGTAAGTTTGAGTGAGTATGGTTAATAGTTGAGAGGGGGTGGGGAAGGGTCAAGGTCCTAGGAGGATGTTGTAAATTCAAGTGGATAAAGATGAATGGAATGGGAACATGACAGGTTACAATGGTAAAGAGGAGTGGGGATTGAGAGCATTATTAGGAGGAGAAGAGGTGTTGAAGACGTATAGGGTTAGAAGAAATACACGAGACTTGAGTGACGAAGGGGGATAAGGTGGAGGGGAGGAAGTGGACGATTATTTGATGAGAGACAGGATTGTTGAACATAAAGGTGGATATAGAGTATTAGAGGAGTAACAGTGTGTGTTGGAGGAGAGAGGAGAAAGGAGGGGGAATTTAAAGAGAGGGGAATGAGATGTGATAAAACAAATAATAGGGGTCATAATGACGTATGGGGTTGAGGAGAAGGGATAAGTTGGAAATAGAGAGAGAGAGAGAGAGAGAGAGAGAGAGAGAGAGAGAATGATGTAGAGAGATTATGAGAGAGAAAAAGATAGATAGGGAGCAGGGGGAGTGAGGGAGGAATGGTGATAGAGTGAAGGAAAGAGATAATGAGGGAGGTATATAAGGTGTGTGTGTCTTGGGGGCGGGGGATAGACACAAGGAGAGAAAGGGGGAGGTATACACATGTGGAGAGAGAGAGAGAGAGAGAGAGAGAGAGAGAGAGATGGTGTCAAATACAAAGGGAAAAGTGATGGAGAGAGAGGGAGGTTGTGAGAGAGAGAAGCATGGAGAGGGAGAGTGAAAATAGATAGGGAGGAAGGGATACAAGTTGAGAGAGAGAGAGAGGATATGGGAGAGGGATAAAGGCATGGAGGGCTGGTAAATAAGGGAGAATGGAGGTATAGATTGATAGAGGGAGGAATAATGAGGGAGGTAAATAGAAGGTGGATAGAGAAGGAGAGACAAAGGGAGCATGTGAGAGAGGGGAGGACACAGACACACATACACAAACACACATAGATAGATATATAGAGAGATATTATGTGGGAGAGACGGGGATGGGTGAGTGACAGAGGGTAAGGGGGAGGGGTGAGAACTAGAGAGAGTGCTGGAGGTATATATAAGGTGGGGAGAGAGAGAGAGAGAGAGAGAGAGAGAGAGAGAGAGAGAGATTGTATGGGAGAGATGGAGGGAGGGGTGGGTGACAAAGAGATAAGGGAGAGGGGTGAATGATAGAGAGAGTTATATGGAGGGAGGGATAGTGAGGTAGGTATATAGAAGCTGAGGAGATCCTATGAGAGAGTGGGGGTGAGGGAGTGACACACACAAACACAGAGATTGTGTGGGAGAGAGGGGGAGGGGTGAGTGATAGAGAGAGAAGGGAGAGGGGTGAGTGATGTAGAAAGAGTGATGTAGGGAGGGATAGTGAGGGAGGTATAGAGAAGGTGGAGAGAGGTTATGAGAGAAGGGGAGAGAGGGAGGGACACACACACACACACACATATATATAGAGAGAGAGGGATTTTGTGAGGGAGAGGGGGGAGGGACACACACACACACATAGATATTGTGTGGGAGAGAGGGGGAGAGGTGAGAAACAACGAGAGGGGGGGAGGGGGGAGTGATAGAGAGAGAGAGTGATGCAGGGAGGGAGGTATAAATAAGGTGGATAGAGGTTATGAGATATGGGGAGTGAGGGAGGGATACACACACACATAGAGATATAGATATAGAGGGAGGTTGTGAGAGAGAGGGGGGAAATACACACAAACATACATAGAGATAGAGAGAGATGGAAATACAAAGTTGGGGAGGGACAATGAGTAAGGCATAGAGGGATAGTGAGTAAGCCACATGCATAATCATATATTCCAAAAATATTCTTTAGGGATCGAGTCTTGGATTTCCTCCCTTGGCCATGTTGAGGCCTTAATAACCATATCTAAGGCTCAAAACTTCTTAAAGGAATGTGCATATTTTCTTGGATACCAAGCATACCTTGAGTAGATCATGTGTGGTTCTTCGAGGATTTTAATTAACATGGGTTCCTAAAATATTTCTTTATGGCCTAAGGCACGATCATTTTCCCTCAATCATGTCTTGGAGGTCCCATACTTGCTGCTCAAAACCACCTAATTCCACTAAAATCCATATTCATAGTCTAAATATACCTATGAGATGCCATGTGTGATTTGTTAAGGCATATTTCCTATACTTGGATGCCTAGAAGCTTTAGTTAGGGCCTAAGGCCATAGTTTCCTCTCTTGACCATGTCCATGGCCTTGAGATGCATAACTAGTGCTCAAGAAATGATGATGGCATGCATATCACCATTAATATTCAAAGGATTCACTTTCAATGTCATGTGTGGTGGTTGGAGGCATCAATTTTGGCCCTAAATGGTTAACAACTTCCTTTAAGGCCTAAGGACCAAGTGTTTCCCCCCACCCATGTCAAGGGTCCTAATATATGTACTTATTGCTAAAAATGTTCTAATGGAACTAGTATCCCCATTTCAAGGTAAATGACCATGGAAGGCTCTATTGAGGTTGTTCAACACATCATTATTGGATCTAGATTCCTAGAAGCATATTATAGGGGCTAAGTCCTAGCTTTCCTCCCATTGTTATGTCTAAGGTCCCAAGACACATACATAGTACTTAGAAACCCCTAATGGTTCCCATATCCCCATTCAAATAAAAACTATCAGCTTGAGAGGTCATCTATGGTGATTCAAGGTGTCGTTCATGGACCTTGAGCCCCAAAAGCTGGTTTATAACCTAAAATTAAATCTTTATGTACCAACCATGACTAACACCTTATCGTCCATATCTAATGCTAAAAAAATCCTAATCATTGCCATATCCCAACTTAAAGGTTGAGGACACCCTTGAGTGATCATGTGTGTTTATTCGAGGTGTTGTTCTTGGCCCTATATGTCTATAGGATTCCTTTAAGGCCTAAGGACTATGTTTCCTACCTCAAATATGTCTACGGATACATTCCTAGTGCTAAGAGAATTCTAATGCACTACATATTCTCTCTTAGATGAAAAATATCACATACGGAGGTCCTATGTTCAGGTTCAATGCCTTTTCATGGACCTCAAGCCTTAAAAACTACCTTTAGGGCATAAGTTTTGAGTTTACTTCCCAAAGCATGGTAAAGAGACTATGACCCATACTTAGCTCTTAAAGCCTCCTAATGGTGTTCATATTACAACACACAGAAAAATTATGCTCTTTAGAGGATAGGCATGGTTGTTTTAGATGTTGTTCTTCATGATGCTAAAATATTACTATAGGTCCTAAGTATCGATGATGCAAACCATTGTTTTTATTCATTTCCCTAGCCATGCACCAAAACCATTTTTTGTGGTTCTCCATAATGCGTGCGTGTTTGCTTCTCCATGACGCATGCACATTTTCCTTCTCCATAATGTGTGCCCGTTTCGTAACTATTAAATGCGTGCATTTTTTGTAAATATAAAACGCGTGCACATGTTTCTTAGCCTAACCTACGTGTCACATGACATGTCAGTCTTGAGCTTAACCAAACCAATCATTACATAACATGAGAGCGTTGTATTTTTATGTATCGTGAGCATGTTTCCTAAAAGTAGGATTGCATCTAAAAGGTCCCTCATCTTCTTGCACACACCCGTCACATAAACTATTTAATTTAATTTTTCATATTATTATATGTTATTTTAATATTTCTTATTGTAAATATTCTATGTTTTTAATACTGCGATTCACAAATGTTCTAGCGGGATTGCTACATTGCAGGACTGCTACATTTATGGGAAGAAATCATAGGGGGCCTACCTGAAGGGGTAGCATCCTGTTCGCTTTGATTATGGATCTAACCCAATGAAAACACCAAGTGAATCCCTTATATAGCAATGTATAGCCACTCGGGGATTTGACCCCGATACCTTTTACTCACAACTTGAGCTAGCCCACCAAAATGTAAATATTCTACTCTTTTGAGTTATCTGATCATTTATTACTTATTTATGATTTTTCTATAGAAGCAATTCTTGATATCTAAGGAATAAGATAGTAGTTGATTCTATTCTTGATCTATTTTAAAACCTCTTTTTGAATAATTTTATTGTTGAAGCATTCTTAGATAATTAAATCTATTTCTTATTTCCATAACAATTTTTTAAATGAAAGGTAAAATCATAAATATTTTAAAGTTCATTAAAAAGTTTTTGAACTATAAATTTGGAGGGATTTTCCATATCAAACAATTAATTAAGATTCATTTTCTTTTGTTAAACCTTGATACTGATGATGATGTTGGGTAGTTTTTCATTATGAACAAACTTTAATTAAATTAATTAAAAAATGGTTTATATTATATCAACATTTATATTGAATAATATGTTTATTTCATTCTAACATATATAGGAAATTTCAACTTAAAATGAGTCTTCTAAAATTCTATATCATAATGTACAAGCCAATCAATATTTTTTAAATTTAAAAAAATACAAGTATGACTAAACACCTTAATACTACATAGCAATTTTTAATTATTTATTTTGAATATATAATAATTCCTAATAAATGACCTATTTAATAAATCTTAACCAACTATAACTTTAAAAAATAAAAAAATATATAGTATAATATAACTGAAAATTTAAAATATATAATATAATATAACTTAAAATAATAATATAACATTAAAAGTAATAATTAGTTTTTATTAATATATTAAATATTTCATTATAATTGTTTAACTAACTTATTAGTTAACCGCTTGTTTATTATTATTTTTAAAATTTTTATGGCATAATTTAAGATTATTTCATCTTATATGGCAATGCCACATGATTTTGATGTATGAGAATCCCTTTTTAAGTTTATATATATATATATAAAGTAATACACCATTCACAAGTGCTAATGATGCAAAAAGCAACGTATACATTTGCGTATCAATATTCTATCTTTCTTTCCAGGATGACACTTATAGTCCCTGCATACAAGTCCTTGCTGTCGACATAGACGACTTGTTTCATCTTTTTCAATTAGCTAACATTAATATTTTATTTCTTATAAAGTCAAGTGAAAGTTAAGTTAAAATTCATATTTATAAATATGTTTTTGAAAATTTATATTTAGTTATAGTGAAATATATATTTTAATTTAAAAGTAAATTAAAATATAATTATAATTTATATTTTATTTTAAATTTAAATTAATATTTATATTAAATTTAAAATTAATATTTATATTAAATTTATTTTTTAATGTTTTAAATTTAAAATATTTAATGTTATAGTTAGTTAAATCTTATAAATTTAATTTAAATATAAATTTAAAGATATAAATATTAATATATATTTAAATATAAACTATTTAAAGTTAGTAACAACAAATTTATGGTGTATCATATTGGCAAACACATTGTGGTAGTTAGAGGTGGGCCATGAGGTCAAATCTTTTTGATCCACCTTTTCCCCATTTTCGCCAAATGCAATATTATTCAAGTTTATATATAAGTTCTTTACTATTAATAATAAGAACTACCTGTGGTATAATGGTAAGGGTGTTGGGATAATGGGCATGAGGTTTAAGGTTCAATCCTCCCAAGTCACCTAATTCTTTTGAAAATATATTGAATTATAAACTTGCATAAAATTCAGTGTATGGTTTTTATATAGTCATAGATTTTAGTGTATAGTGTTTAATTATTGCATAACTTTCAGTGTATAGTGTTTAATCATTGAATAAATTTCAGTGTATAGTGTTTAATCATTGCATAAATTTCAGTGTACTTGTTATTCCTTGGATGCATTGATTTCAGTGTAGATTTCATTGATACAATAATTTCAGTGTATATGTCAATGATTGACATTTTTGATATAGAATCTGACCTAGAAATGGAAGATGTGCATGCAGAAAATGATATGAGACAAAGAGGAGAGGGACAAAAAGTACAGAACGCCGAACGTCTAAAAGCATATCAAGGAAGAAAATCTAAAGAAATGACATAAGAAGAAGGAGAAGAACGAAAAAAAGAAAAGGAAGATCGACAAAAATAATATTGAAAAAGAAAGTTGGACGAATTGACAACAGAAGAACGAGAAGGACAAAGAAAATGAAACACTGATCAACAAAGAGCATATCGAGAGAGAAAGTTGAAGCAATTGGAAGAAGCAAGAAATCAATTTGCAGAACAACAAAACAATCTAAATGTCGAATGACAAAGACACAATTCAATCAATATACCAGTGGAACCAACTGTGGAAGATGCTCAACGTGTAATGATGAGAGAGCGATGTGTTGATGACATGGTCCAATTTCAAGCAGTTCCAATTACTAATATGATCTCAAATGCATATCGACAAAAAGAATATCGAAAAACAAAGTTAGACCATTTGACAGCACAAGAATGAGAAGAACAAAGAAAACAAAATGCTGATCGACAAAGAGCATATTGAGAGAGAAAGTTGAAGCAATTGGAAGAAGCAAGAAATCAATTTGCAGAACAATAAAAAAATCAAAATGTCGAATGACATAGAAAAAATTCAACCAATATACCAGTGAAACCAATTGTGGAAGATGTTCAATGTGTAACAGTAAGAGACCAACGTTTTGATGACATGGTCCAATTTTAAGCAGTTCCAATTACTAATATGATCACAAATACACATCGGCAAAAAAAAGATCAAAAAATAAAGTTAGACCATTTGACAGCACAAGAATGAGAAGAACAAAGAAAACGAAACGTTGATTGAAAAAGAGCATATCGAGAGAGAAAGTTGAAGCAATTGGAAGAACAAAGAAATATAAATGGGGATGCTCAATGTGTAATGGTCGGAGATTGAGGTGTTGAAATGGATGATAATATATCGATACCATATGAAGAAATGCATACTAGACATCGCAAATTTCATGAACGAATTGATCGATTAGCATAAGTTCAAATGTGTTATGTCTTCCTAGAGTCATATGCTGGAATACAAGTATGTAATACAAGTACAGGTCCAATGTGCGTGCGATGCCTATGAGAGGGATCTAATCATAGATTCTCAACTAAGAACCACATGGATCCAAGAACTCAACCTCATGTCCTTGAATATCTCACACAAGTTGAAGAGATGTTGATAGCACATGCAAGTTCAATATTGCAGCTGATGCATTCAATAGGTGGAAAACACAAATATCGAGGACACGCCATTAGTTTTCCGTAGGAGATTAAAGATGTTGTCAAGAAATTGCCACGACGTATTAACAACTTGGACTTAATGGTTGTTGTGAGAAAAAATGAAGACAAGGATCTAGTTATGATTTCACTATTAGAAAACAAAGAGTTATGGATGCATTATTATATAAAATTAATAATGACCCATATTACCGAGATGTTCGAGTGGATTCTGACATAGTAGAAGAGTTACCTGAAAATGGAACAAATATCTCACAAATGCTTAATTCTGTTACTCTTACCGATACTGATGATGACACAGAATTTGCAATGTTGGAAGGGATACCAAGAGTTGATGATATGCTAGATGGTTTACAAACAACTTATTTTTCATCAAGGATTCCAAGTGCACCATGAGATATAGAAATTATTAGAGCATGGGAAAATAATCCAAATTCAGATGAAAGTAACGGAAATGAAGAATTGAATAATGTACGTAAATGGACTGGCATTGGATCATCTCCAATTAACGAGTATAAAACTATTGGATTATTTGATATGGAATTTTCATCATTGTTTCCTAAAGGAGAGGTATATTGGTTACAATAGCGAAGGAGAAATGTCCATTTACATGAGTATGGAAAACCTATTCTCAGACATCGTGATAACATATTTGGAAGGCACCCTCGCTTCAGATATTTTTTACTAAATATCAAAATGAGAAGTCATGCTCAAGTTTTCTCAACAGTTTTTGTCAAGAAAAATATTAGTGAAATACCCACAACAATGGAAGAGTTACGACAACATTTACAAAATATTCCACATTCAAGATTGGGAGAAATATTAATGAGATTTGGAATGGTATTAAGAGGTACACATGCATATTGGAGCAAGTGTCATCAAGAATTATCCGACTTGATTCAACAGATAGGTTGTCCAACAATATTCTTCACATTAAGTGCAGCGGATATGCAGTGTCTTGATTTGCATAAATTAATGTCAGGCACAACCCCTACAGATCCATCTAAATCGAGAAAATGACGATGTCAAAATGTCATTGATAATCCACACATCGTAGCACACTATATGCACTTGAGACATAAAATGTTTTGAGAAGAGGTTTTTGAACATTTCATCAGGCTACAGATTATTGGAGTCACTACGAATGGAAACATTGTGGATCTCCTCATATCCATGGGTTTCTTTGGTTAAAAAATGCTCCCAACATGGACATTTGGATGATCCTAGAGAACTTATATCTACAAAAAAGTATTTTGACAGATGTGTGCATGTAATAAATCCACGTGAGTGATATCAACGAAAGATTCAAATTGGAGATAACGTAGATGATCATCCTTCTATAAAAGACACAGAACAAATATTTCAATCGGATCCAATGATTGATTATGAATAACTTCTTAACTGTGTGGAGCGTCATATTACTTGCAATGAGAAAAGTTGTCTTCGAAAGAAGGGAGGAAAAATGGTCTGTCGGTACCATGCACCATGGGATCTATGTGACCATTCAAAAATTTACATTGATGAACAAGGAGAAAAAAAGTATGAACCTAGAAGAAATGATGACAGAGTGAATACACACAATCGTGAAACATTGATGATGTCAATGGATAATATAGATTGGAAGCCTGCACTTTCAAAGCGTGTGGTTATTAATTACATAGAGAAATAAGCTGCTAAATCTGAAAAAGGATCTAAAACTTTCCACAATATGTTAATGTGGGTCTCTTCTATCCAGAATCCAAACGAACCCGCAACATTTGCATATAAAAGTTTGTTGTCTGAATCCATTATTGATAGGGACATTGGTGCACATGAGACATTCCATTTTCTTCTAAAGCTTCCTCTTTCAGAATGTAGCTGCCGTTTTGTGGTTCTAAATGTTGGTATGAAGGTTTTCAAACAAGTACAAGTTGATAACATATAATGCCGACTACGATAATTCTCTGATTGATGCATATAATAAGTGACCTGAGAATATGGAGGAACTTACATTGATAGATGTTGCAAAATACTAGTCATATGACAAATGTCGATGGGGGAAAAATGGTTAAAATGAAGGAATGCATTTATTATACGTGTATTTACTAGATTTAACTCTATTCTTGATCGAAGAGATGAGAAGTTTGTTGAATTCTATTGGTCCGAGTTGGTTTTGTACAAGACATTTCATGACTTTCGAAAAGGTATAGGCCACACATCTTATGAAATAGTACATAATTGACCGAATTTGCAATATATACCTTGGCATGTTGATCTCAAACTTGTGCCTACAGATGCCCGAGTTGAATCTGACGAAGAAGAAGAACATCCAAATCCACAAAGAGATTCTAGGTAGCATGAAAGGATCTCATATGTGGATTATGTTAGATTTTTATCATATAAGCTACCATTATGATCTTAGGATCTTTAACTGAGAGAATAACATGCACAACAATAAAACACAAGCACAACACAAGAGACAAGAGACACAAAGAATTTTCCTCGAGGAAACCATAAAAGAGAAAACTTCGCAACTTCCTCAGAGATAGAATCAGCACCAAAGGTAAAACCCGAAAACATAAAGATGATCTACTGACAGGAGTAGTCTCTCTCTCTCACAGTAAGAGAGCTTTTTCTCTCTCACTCATGTACCCCAATGAGTGAGTGTGTGTGTCCTAAATAGAGAGACTCACTCTCTATTTATATTCTTTTGTTCACTTGGAACCCACTCCATCATGTCATCCTCACTTAACAATTACTTACTAGAGTCGACATTTCTAGGAGTGTCTAATAACCCTAGTGCCCCACAACTTGTGGGGACTTTTCCTCCTTCAACCAACAAGGAGATTTATCCTTAACACAACGGTGGGGACTATTTCCCTGACTTACAATGACTCACCTAGGGTCGACTTCACTAGGATACTCTAATAACCCTAGGGCCCCACAACTGTGGGGAATTTAACCCTTGGCCAATAGGAGGGTTACCCATAATGAATTGACATGAATTTCTCATTATAGAAACTTCCTAGAATAAACATCAGGGTATGACATGACTCAAGTACATTACAATACATCCCGGAATGAACATTGGGTTACAATAGATAAGAAATACAAGTGAATACATTCTGAAGTTACAATTACATCAACACTCCCTCTTAACTAGGAAGGTATTCTCTTGACACAATTTGTCACCACAAGTCTTCTTCTTTGTATCATCTGGGTCATCATCAAGTCCTCGTCATCTTCATCTTCAATTCATATTCATCTTCAAGTCATATTCATCTGGATCTGGATCATCATCACTGGATCTACATCATCACTAGATCTGGATCATCATCACTGGACCTGGATCATCATCACTGGATTTGGATCATCACTCGATCTAGATCATCACTGGATTTGGATCATCACTCGATCTGGATCATCACTAGACATCATCACTAGATCTAGATCATAACTCAATCTGAATCATCACTGCTGGATGATCATTACTGGATTTGGATCATCATTGGACATCGTCACTGGATCTGGATCATCACTGGATCTAGATCATCACTGGACATCGTCATTGGATCTGGATCATCACGGGTGCTATCTCATGATTCTTCTTGTCACATGAAGTTCTATAAAGCCAGCCCTTTTTCATGCTAGTTGTAGGCCTAGCCTCCATGTAGGTCTTCTTCAAAACTTATATCTAACCTACTCATTAGAAAGGCACAGCACTCATATCCATCTAGGCTGGAACACATCTTGCACATAATGATGGAAGAGTTCTGTACTTCCATCTAGTCTGGAACACATCCTGCACACAATGATGGAAGATTTTTGTACTTCCATCTAGGCTGGAACACATCCTGGACACAATGATGGAAGAGTTCCATACTTCCATCCAGGCTGGAACACATCCTGCACACAATGATGGAATATTTCCACACTTCCATCCAGGTTGGAACACATCCTGCACACAATGATGGAAGAGCTCTACACTTACATTCATCCAGGCTGGAACCACATCCTACCACAATCATGGAAGATTTCCGTACTTCCATCCAGGCTGGAACCACATCCTACCACAATGATGAAAGGGCTATGCACTTACATCCATATAGGCTGGAACACATCCTACACACAATGATGGAAGGGATTGCACTCATATCTGATCTTGTAGGAACCAATCCTACAGTCACATCAGAATCCCCAGTCCTCGACTGAGCTACTTGGTAACTAACTAGGTGCCTCCATTCTCCTAGAGAATGGTAGTTGCCCTTACAATCGATTTGCTCGTCAGAATGGTCAACCCTCACATCTGTCATGGAAGGAACCAATCCTCTCACCATGACAGAATGGATCAGCCCTTATATCTGACCTACTCATCAGAATGGCTATGGATCTCAGCACTCATATTTGACATGGAAGGAACCAATCCTCTCACCATGACAGAATGGATCAGCCCTTACATCTAACCATGGAAGGAACCAATCCTCTCACCATGTCAGAATGGCTATGGGTCTCATCACTTTCCCTTGGAGGAAACCTCGATCTGGAGAAAACCAAGATTCTCCCTGAAGTACTCGAACTTCAGCCTAGCCAATGGCTTCGTCAATATATCAGCTAATTGTTCCTCTGTTGCAACAAACTGGAGCTTCACTGCTCCCCTCTGCACCATATCCCTGATATAGTGATACTTGATCTCGATATGCTTTGACTTGTCATGGAACACTGGATTCTTTGAAAACTTCACGCAACTTTGGTTGTCACAATGTATACAAGTAGCATCCATCTGGAGATAAAATAAATCCTACAGTATCTTTCATAGCCACATTGCCTCACAACTAGCTGAACAAGCTGCAACATACTCTACTTCAGCTATACTCAGTGCCACACAGGATTGCTTCCTGCTAAACCAAGAGATCACACCTGATCCCATATTGAAGCAACACCCTGAAGTGTTCTTCCTATCGATGGCATTGCCTGCCCAATCTGAATTAACATAACCCTCCAGGTTAATCTTCTGATTCGTATCGTACTTGAGCCCATAATCAATTGTACCCTTCAGGTACCTCAGAATATGCTTTGCAGCAATCAAGTGAACATGTCTCGGATCTATCATGAACTGGCTCAAGGTGTTCACAACAAAGCAAATGTTTGGTCTCATGTTCGTCGGATACATCAAGGACCCAATCATTTGACGATACATTGTAGCAACAACCATCTCTGATGAAGCATCACTTAACAACTTTAGGTTCGATGCCATAGGTGTTTCCATGCAGTCCATCATCTTGAACCTATTCAGTAAATCCTAGAGTCATCAGTAATTTGTCCATCCTGTCGTACCATGTTGAAACACAGGATATTCTGCAGTCACTCCCTCTGAAGCATCATACTCCCTCTGTATTCCATACTCTATGCTCTGAAACATTCTGTACCGGAGTGACAAGTAGCTTCCCATGCTACTAATCTTCTATGTATCCATCTAGGATCACTCGATACCAAGATCCTCTATCTTGAATTTTTTCAAAAGTTCATCTCGCACCCATCTATGAGCTTGTCATCCTCTATCAACCTTGTAGAAAAGGTTCAAATCTTCATCAAGATCCTCATGTATGTGTTATCCCATGGGTTTCTTCTGAGCTCGTACAAGGTCTTCTTTCATTTGCACACATGATTCTACCTGTCATGTGTCTCAACTCCCATTGGTTGCAAATGTCTCTTCGAATCTTGCCTTGTATCCCACGATGTTTCCATCTACTGCATGATGGAACTATGAACTTCCCTTCATGTATCGATACTGCATCCTAGACATCATTCTTCTTGAACTGATCTTCCCTTTCTTCTTGGAATATTTTACACCAATGATGTCGCTGTATTCGTCATATTATTTTTTATCTTTGAACTGTCGTCACTTGTTCTCCAGAACAAGTCTCATTCTTCTTTGCTTGTAGGCGATTATGTACGCGATCTTTCCTACAAGTCAAATGCATTTGTATGGTTAGAAAAATTTCATAAGGAATATTCATACTGGAAAGTTCTTATGCATAAATATATGATCATCCAACTCCTTTAGCCAATACAACATTCATCCATATCTCATTGAAACTTTCTAGATGCCTTCCATCTCTACCAGGACAACATTGAGATTGTGCACTAATCCAATATGTCAGCAAAGAGGTTTCATTCTAGATAAGTAGAAATGGAGAGTTGTATAGCACCATGAGCTACTTACCCATCACATGCATATTAGTAGTATACTATCATTAATGCAAACATCATATCATGCATAATACATCAACTAAATATAAACAAATGCATAACAAAACAATATCATGAAATGACAATTGAATACTTATCTTTACTTGTTTCATGGGTAGACTCCTTCTTGAGCCTTCAGCTTCATCGTCTTCTTCATTCATGATAGCATCGTTTCTTATCCAAATGCTAAGGTGGATAAGAGGTGCTTCAAGAGTTGAGTTCTTCATATTCCTCATTACTTGAGGGATCTTCTTTGGATGGTGAGAGCTTGATCTTCAATTGCTCCCATCTTCTCTTCTCTTCTTATGAGGCGAGCTTCTTTTTATTCCCAGAGTCTACTAAAAGTAATCACTTCCTTCTGGAACACATTCCTTGAATGAATGAATCCCATGATCCTGGGAGGCCATTCAAGGTGGCCATCACCACTTCTTCATTCTTTACTTCTTCTTTTACTGCTTCAAGTTGTTCTTTGATTTGAGAGACCCTTATGATTGCATGGGCTTTGCATTCTGGATCTTCACATTCTTCAACTGGTTTCTTAAGGTCATCTTCTGATGTATGTTCTTCCCTTCAAATAGCTTGGTCAAGGAATAAAACACCTTCGACATCTTTAGGGAAGACACTTGTGGTACAATTTGATTCGTGATTGAATCAACAATGATCTTCTTGGCCTTGACCAAGTTCTTCTTGTGTAAGGATTCTAACCTCATCTCCCTCTGGAACTGGAACCTCTCTGCTCATGTAGGTGTCCAATTCATTTTCTTCAGAAAGATCATATACTTCCATACTTGGAAGTTGTCAACTTCACCAAGCTTATCATCAATCTGATGTGATAGATCACTTTGAAATGAGAACCTCAAATGAAAATAGTGAAAGATTAGATCTTACCATTTTGAGGTGTACGTCTTGGTTCCAGAGTTGGATGATCTAGGGTTTGTCACAGAAACCCTAAGTTTTAAAACTTGGAATATTCTAGATATGATTGGATAGAAATATATATCTCTTCAAGTGGAGCTTTCCAATGTACTCCTTTTCTGAAAACAATGGAGGGATGCTCTCGGAACAGGAAGCCCTAGTTTTCCACTTTTCTTTCTACAGAAATGCTTGTTACTGTTTCTGCAATATCTCTGAAATTAATGCTCCTCTATGTCTGAAATGTCCCAATGAGGTATCCTCACATGTCTCTGTTCTAAAAACATAGGTTTTATAATAATTGGTTTCACCAATTGGGATTTATGATCCTTGTCCCAAGGTGACCTGTTACGGGACTGTTCAGATCAGCAAAGTTGTACGGACTTCCACATGTCACTGGTTCATCATCTGAGTTTGAATATCGGACCACATAAATTAAAGTACATGCCCTTTCTGGAACAGCTTTATAAATCTCATTTGGACCTGTGTAGCCCAAGATATAGCAATTCTCCCCAGGTGTCCAGTTTAGGAATGAAATCTGGAAGAGGCTGGAACCCTAACTTGGAGGGATCATATCTCCTAGAATATAGTGAATATGAGACTGAATTTTGGACACAATGTAAGTAAGTATTTTATATTTGGACTCTGCAATTTTAAGCTCCTGAACCGTTTTGAATATCATTATATAGAAAATGTACCAAAACGTAGCAATTTTTGGTATTTAGGGTTTTTCTAGCTCAGGGTCAAACTAGGGTTTGACTTTCCTGGAGTTTCACCCAACCAAAAAACTTGATCCATGTCTCTAAACTTATTTTTTGATGAGGAAATCAATCCTATGCTGGGTTCACTCAAAAATTCCTCTTCTGTAGAAAGCCCTAATTTTTGCACTGAAAACTAAAAATGCTCAGAATCGAATTCCGTTTCGACAGAAAGATGTACCCTTCAATGGAGAGTCAGCCTAGCATACTTTTGCTGATGGATTGTGGAGAGAGACCCACAAATTAAGAATCCATAGCTTCTGCAGCTACACAATGTTTTCTTCTCAGGTTAGCTCTGATACCATGTTAGATTTTTATCATATAAGCTACCATTATGATATTAGGATCTTTAACTAAGAGAATAACATGCACAACAATAAAACACAACCACAACACAAGAGACAAGAGACACAAATAATTTTCCTCGGGGAAACCATAAAGGAGAAAACCCCACAAATTCCTTAGAGATAGAATCAGCACCAAAGGTAAAACCCAAAAACATAAAGATGATCTCCCAACAACAGGAGTCTCTCTCTCTCACACTGAGAGAGCTTCTTCTCTCTCACTCATGTGCCCCAATGAGTGAGTGTGTGTGTCCTAAATAGAGAGACTCACTCTCTATTTATATTCTTCCATTCACTTGGAACCCACTCCATCATGTCGGCCTCACTTAAGAATTACTTACTAGAGTTGACATTTCTAGGAGTGTCTAATAACCCTAGTGCCCCACAACTTGTGGGGACTTTGCCTTCTTCGACCAACAAGTAGGTTTATCCTTAACACAATGGTGGGGACTATTGCCCTGACTTACAATGAATCACCTAGGGTCGACTTCACTAGGATAGTCTAATAACCCTAGGGCCCCATAACTGTGGGGACTTTAACCCTTGACCAATAGGACGGTTACCCACAATGAATTGACATGAATTTTTGATTATAGAAACTTCCTGGAATAAACATCGGGATATGCCATGAATCAAGTACATTGCAATACATCCCGAAATGAACATCGGGTTACAATAGATAAGAAATACAAGTGAATACATTCCGAAGTTACAATTACATCAATAGATTATATAAAAAATCAATTTATAAATTATATTGAGGTTGAGATGCTTGGACACAGGGATATTGATCATATGAATGATTGGAACACTGCTTTTCTAGATGAGGAGACCTCAAGTCGTGCAATTCATTTCATCTCTAAAATGTGAAAATTGAAAAAGATTTATACTAATCAACATGCAAAGTCTTACTCAGTTGATAGTTTGGGGGATAAACAAAGAATTGCATACAATGTTATCCTTGAGCATTATAGAACAAGTGTTGATCCACTATGCATTATAATCCAAGGAACTGCTGGTACGGGAAATTCGTATTTGATTGGAGCCATTAAAAATACACTTGAAAATATCTCACATCCAGGGAAAAGTCCATTACTTCTTCTAGCTCCTACAGGAGTGGAAGCTTTCAACATATCCGCAACAAAATTTCATTCTGCACTTCATATACCGATCAAATAAATTAATCCTTTACGAGGAATGAGTTTAATTGACTTACATGAAGAGTTGAGGAATGTTAAATATATTTTGATCGATGAATGAGTTTTATTGGAAAAATATATTAATCAGAATAGATTCAAGACTTCACCAAGACATCCAAAAAAATGCTAATATACCTTTTGGTGGAAGATCAATTATATTGGTCGGTTATTTGGGACAACTTCCACTTGCCATGGATAAGCATGTATATGCATCAGAAGGTATTGAAAAAGAATTGTGGAACACATTCACAATAGTTGTTACCCTCGATACTATGTTTCAACAGAATGGACAAAGCAATGAACAAATATATTTTCGTAATTTGTTAATGAATATTAGAGATGCAATTCCAACAATAAAGGATTGGAAATTACTAATGAATTGTACAGATACTTCCTTGGATGCTTCAATGAAAAATTCATTCGATAAGGCGATACATTTGTTAGCGACAAATGATGATGTAAATTGTCATAACAAGTGTTTAATAAGAGGCCTAAACTGCCCCATTACGACTAGTATTACTACATCTGTAAGAAGCAACTATTCTACAAAAGGAGATGAAGAAGGGTTAGAACTTGAATTACTGATAGCCATAGGAGAAAGGGTAATTTTGACATCAAACTTATGGATTGATGCAGGACTCATCAATGGTGCTCTTGGAGGTATACAACAAATTGTATATTATCCTAGAAGTTCGCCTCGAGAACCACCTACGTATGTTTTAATAAAATTTGATAATTATGTGGGGGTATACTGGGATGAATCGTTTCATCAAGTTGTTCCTATTACATCTATCAAAAGAGGTAATAAAAAACAATTTCCATTGAAAATCGCTTGGGTTTTAACAATCCATAAGTCGCAAAGATTGACATTGGACAAAGCTACTATTAATATTGGAAAGAAAGAGAGGAAGGGTATGCCATTTACAACAATATCTCGAGTTAAATATTTGGCAAGTCTACGATTTCAACCTCCATTCTCATATGATCGATACGAGAAGATGTCAAAACTACCAGGTGTGAAGATAAGAAATGATGAAGAATATAGATTGAGAATGATCACAATGTGAACCATATTTTCATTTATTTAATCATTACAAACTTATTGTCTCTATTTTCCAGTTTAACAATTTATTCAATCCTTAATACTTATTACTTACTTTAAGATAATCCTCATAATTCTATCTGTTTTTTCAACTTAACCCGTTCCTTACAATGTTGATCAAACTCCAGTTTTGTGTCACTGACCACAACTTAAACCAGCCTAGATCCAAATCCTAGGCTCTACCAAGCGTTGAGAGGGATCAAATATCCCGAGGTGCAAGCCTCTTCTCAGGTATTACACTCAAGGAGGTTTGCACCTCGGGAGATTTGATCCCTCTCGGTGCTTGATAGAGCCTAGGATTTGGATCTAGGCTGGTATAAAGTCAAGTGAAAGTTAAGTTAAAATTCATATTTATAAATATTTTTTTGAAAATTCATATTTACTATTGATTAGATAAAAATTAAATCTTATGTTTAACTTAATTTTTTTGTTTCTTTCCAAACAAGTAATATTCTGACCTCTCTACCTGCAGTTCCTTGAGTGTGGTGACATGCCCTCGAAGTTGAAACAATGGACTATCAATTCTTTATGGTGGCAACACAATTTTACCTTGACATTAACAAAAAAATAGTTGTCAAGTTCACCGATATGCTCAAGATCCAACAGGAAGCAATGCACCTACAACAACATTAATTGGTACATAGCAGAGTGCATATTGAAAGTCAAAAATAAATGCACTCGCCACAATATTAATTGTTGCATAGCTGGGTGCATATTGGTGGTTGCCAAGATCCACCCGCAAACAAACTTCATGGAATATGGCCCTGGTTTTTGTATTTTTTGTTGTTGTAAAGAAGAGTCCACTATGCATCTTTTCCTTCACTGTAACTTCACAAAACATGTTTGGTTTGAAGTGGAGACATTTTTGGGTAGGAAAAATTTATGGGACAAATACAATATGAAAGACTGTTTTATGGATTGGTTCATCCATGGAGAGTTAAAGCTACTTCGAATAGTATCATTGCTGGTTATTTGAAAATATGGCTAGTGCACAATGCAATACTATTTTCTAATACACATACCCTGGCACTTTAGGTTGTTATCAAATACTGTACAATGATAGAGGCATATAAGACTCCCCAAAATACAAGGAGGAAGATACAGGTGGAGTCCTTTCAGAAAGAAAAATCCATTGCATGGACCTTTTTCATGGGGCATGCCAAGGTTAAGATGCAACTTGTGGTATTGGATTCATCCTTTACATTAACGAAAATCACTATGTCCCAACTAAATATTGCATGGGGAGAGAAACATACAATTGTATTAATTTTACTATTTTACTCTACCTGTTGAAGTTAGGAGTGTTTTAAGTTAGGAGTGGTGATGAGTAGGTTAGCGAGAATGGTTTGGACATGTATACTTGCAATTTCCCTTTTTTGGTAACAATGCCACCAAGGATTTCTTATATGAGGAGGAATCAACTGACAAAACTTGTCTAGTATCCAACATAGAGTCAATGGAAGGTGTTCTCTATAAAGATGCCATCTTTTGTGAATGGATATATCGTCAAAAATGGGTTTCAGATTTGAAACCCTGTGCATATACTTTCACTTTCCTTTAATAGTTCTTAGTGATATAACATTTATTAAAGAGAAATGTAAACTATGTTTTAGTATATATGTCATTAATGATTAAGGATTTTTGAATGGCATGTTTGAAGTTTGCATTGATTTTTTTTAATTGTTGAGAACTTAACCCATGATTAATTATATCATGAGTAGGTGATATTCCACATGCATATATAGTTATACAAGTGAAAATTTACATGTAATAACTACACTAGGAATTGGCTAAGTGCTTTAAAGATGTGATTTTCCATAGATGTCCTCTCTTATGAATTTATAAGTGTTTTGGAAAGATCTAGAAAAGTCAAAGCAAAGATATCTAATGATGTTTTGTCCTTTGGAAATATGTGGATGAAAATGTTCTTTTTTTTCCATAGGAAATTTTTTTTTTGTATTAAGCGAGAAAAAGTTAACATACAGAAACGTATGTTCATATTGTTGATTCATTACAACCATATAATAAAAAGTACAAAATGTATGCTCCGTTCACATGAGACATAACAAAAAAACATATACTATGCTATGTTGAAACAAAAATTGCTCTCTTGACCATATCTACAGACTGTCCTGTGAGCAATGCACTAGTACTGTATCCTGAGAAAAAATGAAGAAACTATTTTCCAAAAACCCCTGCGTGTGGCTCCAGTCGATATAAATCTGCTGATAAAGGATCATACTAAGGGGATCCAATGAATCTGAAAATAATCAAATGAAAAAACAATGCCAGCTAGAATCAAAATCATTTTTTGGAAGAAATAATGAAAGTTATGTGTCTCTCGTCCTGGGTTGAGGCTCATTTAAGGGTCTATGGTAAAATTCATATACCTCTATTTCTCTTTGTTCCAGAAACTTCCATTTATCAACCTTGATATTAATCCTTTCTTTTAAGAGTTTGTTTGCTTCACTATTTCTTTCCCTGAAAACATGCAGACATAGATGGAAATGTTCTTTTATCAATGTGATATCAAAGTTTCAACCTAGTGATCACCTACAAGAAAAACAATACTTGCAAGATAAAATATACATGCTTGAAATACATTTAATTTGTCAAATCAAGCTAAGTTCTTGTCCCTTGGCCATGGAAAAAAAGAGATGGAAAATATAAATTGAGAATAGTGTCTATTTTTTCTCTACAAGCACAGAGAAGTTGAGGATGAAGTGCATGTGATGTTGCAATGTCCTATTTACAAGCAAGGAAAAATCACTCAATCAAGCACAAAGGATTGAATGGTTTACATCGTGCTTGTCAGAATTGACAAATTGAAATATTTTTTCTACGTAGTGGTTCTCCAAACCACTTTTGGGCATGTTTGTACTCTAAACTAGTAGACACATTGTTCATGGGAAATCTTCTCCATCGAGGTAGGTCTAACATGTTAAAGCATCTGATAAGTAGGTTGAAGAAAAACATGTTGTAATACAAGAATATTTTCAAGAGGCTTGTGATGAAAGTTTGGTAGGGTATTGTTTTCTTGTAGTGATCCAGAACTACATGATTTTCATTATAGAAATACAAGAAAGAAACTTGTCCTTTTTCAAATGAGTTTTTCCCAAAATAGATGAACTTTGGAATTCTTCTTAAATTCATTTTTTAGACTTATATTTTGTAGTAGTGGTAAGTTTATGATAACAGGCTGATCCAAATGATAGAATTGATGGTAGCATTGGTTCAGTTTGTTGGCAAGGATAACATTTCAGTCATCAAGAAAAAATATGATGTGAATGTATTGATTCCCTGCATATATGGGCCACCTTAAATGACTTTGGAATCTCCCTTCATTTTTACTTCTCTTTATTCGATTAACTATTAGATGTCATCCTAGCTTGTGATGATAGCAATGCCATGCACCAATATGTTTATATACTGTTTACTTTCCTTATCGTATCCAACTTTCTAAAAACAATTCATATCTGCATCCCCTGGTCTTGTATTTTTTTTCATATCCATCTCATTTCAACTTAACCTATAGGAGAAGATAGGTTGTGTGGATCCATGCTAGTTTAAATCGATTGTTTTAATGGTGGTCGTTGTGGAAAAATTAATGTCGAAGTTGAGTGGACATGTTAATTGTGTACACTTTCATTTGTAATGCATTTTTTGAATAATGTTTCACCTATATATTATGGGGCATTGAATTTTGGTTAGTAGGGGCCTAAAAATAGAGAGTGCAAGATTATATGTACTTACACAACTTATACCTATATAGTTTTATTGCTATTTCCAAACTATTGTTGAACGTTTTGAAGGAATATCCTTTCATGTAGTTGTAGATGCAACATATTCATTGATAGATTTAGAGTGTCTAGCTCCTGGTGCATGTGAAGTTTTAGTAAGAATATTACTTCAATGGCTGGGAATATATTCCATTTGTCTTAATACATCTGAGCTTTTGTTCATATATATTGACAAAATCCTTTTATTTTCATAATTTATTCAGATTTTCAATGTAATAAAATTAAATAGTTTAGTAACTTAGTTAGTAATTAATTATTTATTAATGAATGAATTGATAGGTCACACCATTTAATTGTGTCTCTTCATTTGTATAAATACACATTGTGCTCATTGTAAAAATAACAAATTCAATAAATAAAATACATCTTTTAGAATTTGCATTCCAAATTGGTATCAGAGCTTTAGGCTCGGCTCTCTACGCACTCTCATATTATTCCTCGAGCAAAACATTTTCACTTTTTTTTCATTCTCCATTTCTACATATTCACTCCATTTTATCTCACACATCACTCATTCTTCTCCATTTATCCATCACTCTCCCTTCCACACCACACCCACAATACACACCCTTCCATTCTTCCACATTAACCCTCATCAAGCATGCATTCCTCCCTCCCTTCGATACCTCTCTCCCTTCTGCATGGATTCACTACTCCCTTCACCACCCTTCGCTTTGATAGATCTCCCCCCTACATGCTCCAAACTCCTTTTCTCTCCACATACATGCTCTCCACCGCTGGGCTATCCTCCACCCCTCATGCACCCACCTCCACCTGCTCCCTTCCACATACTCTCAGCTCCATTCTTCCATCCTGCTTGCTTCTCATTGCTCCCTCCACTCCTACTCGTTGCTCCTTCCCATGCCATTTCCCACCACCCTGCGCACCTCGCTCCTCCCTAAATTCCTTAAAAATAATAATATATAATATTAAAATAATAATATTATTTTAATTTTAATACTTGTAGCTGTAAAAAAAAGAACTATTAAAATTTTATAATAAATTTATTATTATCATTCTTGTTGGAATATAATCCGTCGGGATTATACGTTATTGTAAATATTAGGAATATGAAGAGACTCTCGGATGTGTGATCCCAAGAGTCATCTTAGATGTATAAATAAAGGCATTCTATGGAGAAATAAAAGGTATTCGGGAGTTATTCCACCTGACAGTGGTATCAGAGCTCCATAACTCCTGCCTGTTTTCAGTTCTGGCAGCCTGTATGCTTGCCAGTGCATTGCCAGACTGCTGGCCCATTAATGTGTCTGCCCTCTGATCAGAATTGAACGTTTCTCCTCCAGTTCTGTTGCACGCACTCAAAATCAATTTTTCCTCATCATCTTCCAGTCGCATGCATTCTCTTTGCCAGCCTGTGTGCATTCATTGTGTGTGTTATGCTCCTCCAGACCTGCAATGAGGAATGAGGTATGAAACAGTCCATAGAAGTTGCATTACTCAAATCACTGCACGATCTTGAATGAACGGTTGAAGTTTTGTTCAGTCATTTTTGATATATACCTATCCCTAGTCTGCATCGCGCTCTCATTTCCGCTGCTACCTATAGTCTATTCTCATTTTCGCTGTGCAAAAGTTGTGAGATATATTGTGGTTTTCTTATGTATTTTGAGATGCGACCTCCATCTTCTATTATTCCTGTAACCCTCAAAGTTTTATGATAGTATCCCTTTAAATCTTGTTTATTTGATTGTGTTCTCTCATAGAGAATTGAGGGATTGCTATGGTGAAATATTGGTAAATCTCGTGGAGTGTATGCATCGGTCTCCCAAGTGCATGGGCACTTTCCAGCTTGTAATCTAATTCTGATATATCTTGTGAAAACTGCGAGAAGGCTGTTGCGATTCGAGACCATCAATATATTGTTGCCTGGAGAGTGAATGTTATGGTGAAAAGATTATCCTTTTGATGTTGTGTGAGATTGATATTGAAGCAATGATGAGTCTTAATCCTGCAAGTTCTTTGAATAATGACAATTGGAGATTGCTGGTAGAGAACATATAGCTGAATATTCACACCCTCATTTAGCTGCATTTTGAGTCCACTCATAGGCCTGAAGCTGTGATCACATACTATGTGAGAATATTGCTACGACCTCATAAGCTGTGACATCCACATTGTTGGTACTGATTGCGTTGAAGATTGAATTGTTGGAGCTAAGAGTTGAGGTTCAACCTCCTCCCACATAGATAAGAAGGCTGCGTTCTAATCTCTTGAAGAAAGCCTGCTTTTCTTCGACCTGCTCCTTTGCGTTGGTGAGAGATTGTTTTCTACTAGTTTGAAAGCCATTGAAAGCATATTTAAATTTGGTATTGTATGCTTGAGAGGATTAAGTTTGTATTTCAAAGTTTGTATGACAATAGCAGATACATTGACATTGTTGTAAAGCTTGAGGAAGGTGGCAGCGACTTAGACCTGCACCTTTACTCTTTCTTCTTTTTCTCCTATTGTTTTAGTTGCAAGATTCAATCACAGAAGATGCAATCTATAGCATCTGTAGTTGGTGCCACTCTCACTGGAAAAGACACTTATCTAGAATGGTGGAGGAAGATCAAATCTGCCTTCATCTACAATGACCGTTGGGACGGTATTTGCGAAGGCACCACAATAGAGACATAAGCTGGAGGGCCCATAACCAGAGACCCAGGACCTCCAGAATCCAAGAAAGAGAAGGCCATTTGGAAAACAAAAGACAAGAAAGCTTTAGCGGTATTCACTGCCACAGTCAGTGAAGAGGTCAGCCAGCACATATTGCCTGCAAAGTCATGTTTTGAAGCACTAAAAACGTTAAAAGATTTGTATGATTCACACTCTGAAATGGAAGTTATTCAACTAATGCTAAAACTATTCAGTTTAGAAATAAAAGACAATGATCCCGTGTTAGTTGCCTCTGAAATCAAAGCTAGCATGCACAAGATTCAAGCCACTGGTATGAAACCAGATCTTCCCCTTGCAACATTTGTAAAGTCTTTGTATCCTTCTCACTCCAACTATCTTGAGTCGTTGCAAGCAAGTGACAAGTTCAAATCACTGACATTTGACACCCTGGTAGAGAAGATAGCTGACAGAGAGAAAGATTTTGGTAAGAAGACAACTGAGCATTCTGGAGAATCACTTTGCTTTTCTCAAAAAGCAAAGAACCACACCAAAGACCAATCCAATGATCATCCCAAAGGAGAAATCAGCAAGAGAGGTAGATGAAGAAGAAACTTCAGAGGTAGAGGAGGCAGAAACAACTGCAGCAAAATATTAGATTTGAAGTGCAAGCGTTGTGGAAATATTGGACACACAACAGATCAGTGTTGGGATTCGCGGGACTCCATCAAAGACAGACATAACCAGAATAAAGATGACAATAAGAACCAAGATGCTAGTAAATCTTCATATTCTGCTCATTGTATTGTTGCACATTGTAATCTTGGCATTAATGAAATGACCTCACTTTCATATTACACAGATTGTTGGCTACTTGATACTGGTGCAACATGACACATGACTTTTAGAAAAGACTGTTTTGAAGAACTTAATGAAACAATAAATGGCATAGTTTACTTTGCAGATAAGTCAAGTCTTAAACCAAAGGGAATGGGCACCATTCGGCTGAAGATGCCTGGATTCCCTGATTTCTTGTTGAAGAATGTTCTTTATCTTCCGGAGTTGCAAAGAAGCCTGTTGTCCTTGGTGCAGATTCGACAGCAAGGCCATTCCATCCACATGTTTGATGGAATCGTAGAAATAAGAAAGTCCTCTGACAACCAAGTCATCATGACCGGATACGAAGATGGGAAGCTGCTGAAGCTAAAGGGTTCATCTGCAAAGGTTCAGAACTATGCCTACCTCTCTTAGCATGGAGAAGGTAATTTGTCATCAAGTTTATTGTGGCATGCAATATTTGGTCATCTAAATTATAACAGTCTTCGTTTGTTGAGAAAGAATGGTGTATTTGTTTTTCCCACCATTCCCAAAGAGAAGAGAAAATGTGATGCATGTATATTAGGGAAACACAGTAAGATTCCATTCCATGAATCTAATTTCAGAGCAAGTAGGAAATTAGAATTAGTGCATTCTGATTTATGTGGCCCAATGCCAACTCCTTCTGCCAATGGGAATAAGTATTTTATGACCTTTGTTGATGACTACTCAAGAATGTGCTGGATTTACTCATTAAAGACAAAATCAAAAGCATTTCAAACATTCAAGGAATTTCATGCATTGATAGAAAAACAAGCACAATCTAAAATTGGTACACTTCGTACTGACAATGGGAAAGAATACACTTCAAATTATTTTGAAGGTTATCTTCACCCACATGGAATTGCACATCAGACTATGGTTCCCTACAATCCTCAACAAAATGGTGTAGCAGAAAGAATGAACAGAACCATAATGAATATGGTACGCTCAATGATGTTTTTTAAGAATGTAAAACTAATATTTTGGGGTGATGCAGTGAAATGTGCATCCTATTTGAGAAACAGAAGTCCCTCAAATGCTCTTGATAAAAAAGACTCCACATGAAATGTGGTTTGGCCATCTCCCTTCAGTCAGGCATCTCAGAGTTTTTGGTTCCACCTGTTATGCCTTGATTCCAAAAGAGCAAAGAAACAAGCTTGGTGCTCGAAGCAGAAAATGCATTTTCCTGGGGTACGAAGAAAACTCCAAGGCATACCATCTGTATGATGAGGTAAACAAGAAGTTTGTTATTTCCAGAGATGTCATTTTTCTTGAGACTAATAAAAATGACCAGCCCATTGAGAGACATCTTGATCGTTTGGAAAAATATCCTCATCCAAAGAAATATTCTGAAAATGAATATGAAATTCCAAACCTTGAAGGGGGGATTCCTATTCTGGATCAACCTTTGGAATTTCCATATGAAGCACCAACTCCCCCACATGAAGAAGTTCCTACTACTTCACCTAAACAAGAGATTCAACTGGATGATGTGATTGAGAGATTTGGAAGACTCTCAATCAATGATGAAGCACCACCAACTGGTCAACCAGGACCATCACAGAAGATTCCTAAATGGGCCACAAAGACACTTGAAAGTGTCCATCCGGATGAAGTTGGAAAGACGGGAACGCGAAGTTCAAAAATACATGAAGATGGAGGAGAATCAGATAATTCAGGTGATAACATGGATGTATCATTTGATTGTGAATTTAATTTATCTGCTAACTTTGAACCAACTTCCTTTGAAGAAGCTTCTACTCGAGTTGAGTGGAAAGAAGCTATGCAGAATGAGTATGATGCACTCATGAAGAGTGGAACTTGGAAGCTGGTTGACCCTCCAGTTGGAACCAAACCAATTGGTTGCAAGTGGGTGTACAAGAATAAATATAGATCAGATGGCTCACTTGACAAGCACAAAGCGAGGCTTGTAGCAAAAGGCTATGCACGAAAGGAAGGAATTGACTATGAAGAAACATTTTCTCCTACATCAAAATGGGCTACCATCCGTACCTTACACTCTTTAGCTGCTCAGAATGGGTGGAAAGTTCATCAGATGGATGTGAAGACTGCTTTCTTGAATGGAGACTTGAAAGAGAATGTCTTCATGTCTCAGCCATAATGCTTTGTTGTGAAAGGAAAAGAACAAAAGGTATGCAAGCTTGTCAAATCCTTGTATGGCCTAAAACAAGCACCTCGCACATGGTATGAAAAATTAACCGAGCATCTTTTGAAGTTAAATTTCGAACATTTTGATCTTGATGATGCAACACTGTTTATAAAGAAATTTGGAAGATCTGTTGTGTATCTTGTGGTGTACATAGATGATCTTTTGATGACAGGGAACAATGAGAGCTATATAGCATCCATAAAGAAAGATTTGAAAAATATCTTTGAAATGACAGATATGGGACATCTCCACTATTACTTAGGAATTGATGTCACTCAACATCCTAAGTACATATTCCTATCTCAGAAAAAAATATGTTGGAGAACTACTAGACAAATTTTGCATGACAGAATGCAACCCTATCTCTACTCCAATGGAACAGAAAATGAAGCTCACATCAAGCGAAGGAAAAGAATTTGAGGATGCGACCAAGTATCGACAACTTGTAGGAAGACTTATCTACCTTACAAAAACTAGACTAGATATTTCTTATGTTGTTGGCATACTTTCAAGGTTCATGCATAAACCTTGTGAAGGACACTGGTCAGCTGCAAAAAGAGTTCTAAGATACTTGAAGGGGACTCAAGACGTTGGACTCAAGTACTCTAAGGTGGATGAATTCAAACTTATTGGGTACTCAGACTCAGATTTTGATGGCGATAAGGAGACAGGAGTATCAACTTTTGGATACACTATGAGTCTTGAATCAACAACTGTCTCATGGAGATCACGCAAACAGTTAGTTCCAGCAGATTCAACAACAGAAGCAGAATATGTGGCTGCAGTTGAAGCAATGAAAGAAATAGTATGGCTCAGGAAGATACTTGAAGATTTGCAAGAAAAACAAGAGAACTCCTCTCCATTATTGATTGACAATACTTATGCAATCAAGCTGGCTAAGAATCCTAGATTCCATGATCGAACCAAACAAATCAAAACAAAGTATCATTTGATTCGACATCATGTAGAGGCCAAGATAGTCCATCTTCGACATTGTTCCACAAATGATCAAGTTGCAGACATCTTCACCAAAGCACTTGGACGAGAAAAGTTTGAAAGATTCAGAACATGCTCGGACTTACTAACACCCCTTCAGATTAAGGGGGGGATTGTTGGAATATAATCCGTTGGGATTATACGTTATTGTAAATATTAGGAATATGAAGAGACTCTCGGATGTGTGATCCCAAGAGTCATCTTAGATGTATAAATAAAGGCATTCTATGGAGAAATAAAAGGTATTCGGGATTTATTCCACCTGACAATTATTAATAATAAATAATTATTATAAAATAATATTGCAATAGCTATATATTCTTAAATCTAAATCTCAACAAGATGAATCCAAGAAATACAGAGAGAAACCCTCCAAACAACAAGGATGCATCCATAAAGTCAGAAGATGATCCAGTTCAAAAGATACTGGAAAAGCTTGAGAAAAAAGATGAGAACATTCATGACCTGAAGCTCGAAATCCAGTCACTAAGAGACCAAGTTAGAGGAGGACATAACTCACATACAATCCCAACCCACAACATCGTTCAAAAATTCAAGATCCATTTACCAAGGTTAGATGGAGAAAATAATCGAGACGGGATTCAATGGATTAACAAAATAAAAAAATATTTTGAAATGTACAATATATATGGTGACAACGACAAATTGAATGTTGCAACAATGTACATAGATAAAATCACTTGTGACTGGTTCTTATGGTGGGAATCAATAATGAAGGGAGGAATACTAGTTAGATACTAGGACACCTTCAAGAAAAAATTCTTTAAATGATTTCAAGACATGGAAGAAGCCAAAATATATAGCAAGCTCAGTCATTTACAACAAGAAGGGTCTGTGGATGAATATTTTAGCAATCTATTTGTCTCGACCACTCATGTCCAATATATAATTGAATAATGACTCCTGCAAATTTCCATTGGTGGGATGAAACAAAGTATTCAAAGCGAGATAAAATTATTAGACATCAAAGACGAGGAACAAGCCCACCAAAAAGAAAAACTAATTGAAGAAAAAAAATCACAACGTTCTCCGATTTATATACCACCCACCTAAGAGAAAATGGGAGAAAGGATGACAGTCTATGTCGTAAGTGTAATGCCCCCAATTGGAATCCATGACATAAATGTAAAAATAAGAATCTATTCTTGTGTGAAAAAAGTAATACTGGTGACAATAACGATGAAGAATCAAGCGACACACCTTCTTCCGGCACAAAGTTAGATTGGGATGGGACTGGAAAAGAGGAGGCTAGAATCACACTAACGCTCTCAGTGGATGTAATGACAGGTTTCTCTCAACCCCAAACCCTCAAATTGTTTGGACATAACAAGAACACTAAGGTGACGATCTTGGTTGATAGTGGGAGTACACACAACTTCATAGACTCTAGGGTAGCAAAAAAAATAAACATATTCATCTACCCTACCTCTAGCTTCCAAGTATCGATACCAGGAAAAAAGACCACACCGTGAGACGACAAATGCCATAAAGTAGAACTAGCTATAAAGGACTACAAGATAATATTTCCAATGTATGCTATGTCAACCAGAGGGGTTGACATTGTTTCAGGTGCACAATTTTTGTAAACACTCGGGACAGTTGGATTAAACTTACGAGAACAATTTATAAAGTTCTATGAAAATGGGAGGAAATATAAGATTTACAGTATTAACTTCCCCCCTCCCAAAATTGTCTCATCCAATAAAATGGAAAAGATGATAAAAAGGGAGATCAATCCTTCTTCTTACACTACTATGTTATGGAAAGTAAAACTGGTGAAAGAAAATATAATGATCCACATGAATTAGAACAAATCCTAGGGGAACATACTAGCATCTTCCTAAACTCTCCTCATGGTATCCCACCCCCACGTTCTAGGGATCTCATCATCGAGATGATGCCAGGATCAACTCCAGTTAGAAAAAAGTCATAGAGACAATCTCATAGGAACAAATCAGAGATCGAATGTTAAGTGTAGGAACTATTAGACGTTGGAATAATCACATGTAGTAAGACTCCTTTCTCTGTACAAATCATACTTGTTAGGAAAAAATGTGGATAAGATAGACTTTGCATTGATTATCGAGCATTAAACAAAGTCACCATAAAAGATAAATTCCTCATTCCCTTTGTTGACGAACTACTGGATAATCCACATGGTGCAAATTATTTTTCTAAACTAGAATTAAAATCAGGATATTACCAAATCCGTATTCAAGAATAAGATGTCCCCAAAACAACCTTCTGCACCCATGAAGGTTTATATGAATTTCGAGTGGTGTCATTTGGATTATCCAACACTCCAACAACATTTCAAGCAGTAATGAATGACTTGTTTCTCCCATGCCTAATGAAGTTAGTGCTAGTTTTTTTTTATGATATCCTTATTTATAGTAAAAATTGGAACTGACACCTCCAGCATGTAGAAACAATATTGAAGCTTCTAGAAGAAAACAAATTTTATGCTAACAAATCAAAATGTGGTTTCGGGAAAAAAGAACTAGATTTTTTGCGACACATTGTTTCGGTTGATGACATTAAGGTTGATCCCAAACAAATTATGGAAATCACATAGTGGCCATCCCCCAAGTCAATTATACTGTTAAGAGAATTTCTGGGTCTAACATGTTATTATAGAATATTTGTTCAAAACTATGCCCAAATTTTAGCACCCCTAACATCATTATTAAAAAGGGATGCTTTCATATGGGATAAGGATGCATAAACTTGTTTTGAACAATTAAAATCCCTAATGACATCCACACCAGTTTTAGAAGCTCCCATTTTATGAAGACATTCATCCTTGAGTGTGACACTTTAGGGATAGGATTAGGAGTTGTTCACATGCAAGATAAACATTCCATTACTTTTGAAAGCTGAAAATTAAAACCAAGTGAGCAAAAAAAATACACACGCGGCAAGGAAATGTTGGAAATAATGCACACCCTTGTTAAATGGAAGCAATATTTGTTAGAGGATTTTTTTTGTTAAAACATACCACAATAACCTGAAGTATTTTCTAACTCAAAAAAATATCTCTCTAGAACAACATAAATGTGTAAGAAAAATCCAAGTCTTTGATTTCTACATTTTGCATAAAAAAGGTAAGGAGAATAGGGTTGCAAAAAACTTATCAAGAAAACACGAGAGTGATTCCTCACTATGTTCTATATCCATAGTTGTTCCTGAATGGATTTAAGAAGTCCAAATTGAGTATGTGAAAGACCCATAAAAAAGGAAGCTAATTGAAGAAGTTGAAAACAAAAAAGAAATGAACTCCAAATATTCATGGGAAAAAGAAATCCTATGGTACAAACAAATAATATATTTACCTAGTCCATCAAAATTAAAAACTCAAGTCTTAAAAGAGAACCATGACTCCCTAACAACAGGCCATGTTAGTTTGTTTAAAAAATACCAAAATATCCGCTAATCCTTCTTTTGGAAGGGAATGGAGAATGATATCCAAAATTATGTGGCTGAATTGTATACTTATCAAAGGCAGAGGATTGAAACAGTGGCTACCTCCAGTATCCTTGAACCCCTTCATATTCCAGCCCAAAAAATGGTCTGTGGTATCCATGGATTTTATCACCGGCCTTCTAACATCAAAATGAAAGGATAGTATATTTTTAGTCATTGTTAGATTAAAAAAATATGCTCATTTCATTAGTATTTAATCCAAAGAAAAAGAGATCCAAGTCGCATATATTTATGTAAAGAATATATTTAAGCTCCACGGGATTCCCAAGGTTATTGTTAGCGAAAGGGGCCCCAAATTTACCAGGAAATAATTGTTCCACCAAGTTGAGACTTCATTAACTATGAGTACCTTGTACCACCCCCAGACAGATGGACAAACTAAAGTAGTAAACAAATTCCTTGAAGGATACCTAAGGAATTTTGTGACTGACCAAAAAACTCAATAGGTATAATGGATACACCTTGCGAAATGGTGATACAATAATACATATCATATATCAACACAAATGTCACCTTTTGAATCCTTACACGGGTATCCACCTCCTATAACAAGAGAATATGTCATCAACAAAATTCAAAGTTCCAGCATCAAGAGATTACCTGGCGACATCCGATGAGGTCATCCAGATTTTGAAGAACCATCTTGAACAAGCAAGAAACTACATGAAACAACAAGAAGAATAAAAAAGAACTGAACAAGAATTTGAAGTGGGAAATTGGGTGTTTATTTTCCTACCGTACAAACAAACTTCACTAAAAATTCCAAAAACCATAGACTTGCAGCCAAGTTCTATTGCCCATATCAAGTTCAAAAGTGAGTGGGACAAGTGGCCTATGCTCTAGACATCCCAAATAAATGAAGAATACATGGCATATTCCATGTGTCATGACTAAAGAAGAAATTGGTCTTAGCCACTCACATACAAATTTAATTTCCTATGTTAGATGATGAAGGAAAATTAGTGCTAGAACCATAATGCACTTTAGAAATTAAAACTAGAACACTTCACTCCAGGTCAGTCAATGAATACCTTATCAAGTGGAAAAAATTACCATATGATGAAGCTACATGGGAGATTGAAGATTTTTGTTCATGCCACCCATCCTTACCAATACTTTATGGACGAAGTATTCTAGAGAGGGATGAATTGTAATAAAACTAAATAGTTTAGTAACTTAGTTAGTAATTAGTTATTTATTAATGAATGGATTCATAAATCAAATCATTTAATTGTGTTTATTGATTTGTATAAAGCCACATTGTACTCACTGTAAAAATCATCAATTCAAAAAATAAAATATAAATTTTGAAATTTCCATTCCATTCAAGTTTTGGTGTTTCATCCAGTACCAAAGATTCTTATATTAAAGGAATTCAAGAATTAACAAAGTTTTCTCTTACAAAGGGCACTTCTCAATCAACTACATAAACATCTGTCTCAAGAAAACCATTAGATGCAAATAATCAAACAAATATCGACCGTTCAGATAATTCAAGATCAATCCCACTTGCTAGTTTCCTTCTATCAAGGTTTACATGATTAATTGATCTTAGTAATTATTTACCTTTAAAGTTGCTTAGAAATTGTTCATAGTTTAAAGTAAATATTATGATAAAGAAGGTTATGCAATAAGTGTCTGTTTCACCTTGATAACTAGCCATTTGTTTTCCTGCAGGTGGCAAAGTCAAGTTGTTAACTCGAAGTAATAAGATTTATAGACATATCTCGTTTGGTTGGGGTTTGGAAGGATAATGCAAGTTAGTGACACATAAAAAAATCTCATTCCTCTAAGTTAAATGTTACATTGTTTACCAAGAATTTATTTTATCAAAGAAGACAAGTGGATCAAGCAACTCTTCCCTTTATAGATTAGCATTCCTTCCATTGCTAATGCATCGAAGTCATTGTGTTGCAGTTTTCCTTTTCTATGAACATGAATTTGGTGATAAGAAATATGCATTAATTTTTCTATATAATGAAATAAACAATTATAAGAACTCACTCTCTCTCTCTCTCTCTCTCTCTCTCTCTCTAGATTAGCATTCCTTCCATTGCTAATGCATCGAAGTCATTGCAGTTTTCCTTTTCTATGAACATGACTTTGGTGATAAGAAATATGCATTCATTTTTCTATATAATGAAATAAACAATTATAAGAACTCACTCACTCTCTCTCTCTCTCTCTCTCTCTCTCTAGATTAGCATTCCTTCCATTGCTAATGCATCGAAGTCATTGTGTTGCAGTTTTCCTTTTCTATGAACATGACTTTGGTGATAAGAAATATGCATTCATTTTTCTATATAATGAAATAAACAATTATAAGAACTCTCTCTCTCTCTCTCTCTCTCTCTCTCCCTCCCTCCCTCCCTCCCTCCCTCCCTCC
>LPNX011235030.1:473775-501825 GCA_001517045.1 Pseudotsuga menziesii
TTGTGTAGGTCACCATAAAGGTTTCTATATGTAGGAGACATTTTCCACAAGAATAGATGTTGTAGACATTTCTACATTATATATATAATTACTAGATGGAAAATAGTGGCCAAGTACATATAAGTACAAAATTATCCAAGTTGTGAAACTGTGATTTGCAAGCTATCATGGTATACCTCTCGGAGAAGATATCAATTAGAGACCATTCCATGTTTTAAGTTAGAAATTATTTTATTTTCATCCAAGGTAGGTGGGTTCAATTACATCTAGATGTTCAACAACAAGAAAAGGGACCTAGTTTAGTCTATGGGAATTGGGAACACATCCCAAATAAATGCAAAGGCTGTTGGAATTATCAAACAAATACCTTTGGTAGTTCCTTGACCATTCATTATGGAACATGACATGAAATAATTTTGCAGCACATTTGTTCTAATTGGATTGAGAATGTAGAGTCACATGGAGAATGCGGTCTGGATCATTACCATTTTCTGCATTGTGAAAGGGAAGAAAATGAGACACGAGTACACTAGTTAGTGAAGTAAAATGTTAAATGTGACACGAGTACTCTAGTCAGTGTCCACTTGATGGAAAATATTTCAATGAATGACAAAGATAAGACCATTTTTTTATTTTGTGGAATTTTTTTAATGTCAGTAATGATAAAAATAGTATTTTCAACCTTTCTACTCCAGTAATAACTTAACACATAGAAATATACTTTATTTAAAAACACAATTAAATAAAATTTTATTTAAAGACCTTTTAAAAATTAATTTAAATTCATAATGTTAGAGCATAATACACCTTAGTACCTTAGTCTTAGACCTTAGGAACATTTCATTTGCATCAATGCAATGATTCCATGGTTTAGACTTAGGGAAATTGGTCATTTATTGACTGTTGAGGCGCTCCTGGTTGGTCATTCTGCATAGTTGAGGTGCTCTAGGTTGATCATTATCGACAACCTAGGTGCCCATATTGATTATAGTAAATCAACATGCACTCCCCACCCCCAATTTTAGGTATTTGGTTTGACTTGAGGCGTTAGTTATTGGTTTATGTGTATTTTGTCCTTCCTTGGGCATTTATTTCCCTCCTAGAGCCACTCACACTCACCCATGTGCTCACCCACACCTGCCATACCTCCATTTATGTTCAATCATTCCTTTACCACATTCACACATGTATTCGTGACTGTTCTGGATGATTATGAGGCTCATTGGCCCACCTAGGGGGGTTTAATGGTCAAATCTAGTGATGACACTTGTATGCATCCAGATGGCCTCCAAGTCCTCACAATTGTTTCCTATTGTACTATATACTTGTTCCAAACATAGTTACATGTTGGAAAATCATAATAATATATGTTATTGACCTCATGTGTGTATGTAATTTTAAGTCTTTCAACTATTTTGTGCATGTTTTGTAAACAATATCAAATTGTGAGTTTCTTTGGCTCCTAGATCCAACTTTGAATCAATTCTCACACATAATAGAACCTGAATCATTCTATACTGAAATTATGGAAACTGCAAAGATTATTCTAATTTTTTTTTTCTATAGTTTCTCTTGCACAAAAATAAACTACTCCAATCAATCTTCAATCATTTCATGCTAAGACTTAACACAAAAAATGAAATGGGCACCCTATCAATTTATTGGAATGTTATAAATAGTTTATCATCTCTACAATATACTACTAATAATAACAATAAATATAGTATGAATTTTTAGGTTTAATAAATAAATTCATATTTGTTTTCAGGTTCATTGAAGGTATAGAGGCATGCATTTGGTTGTGAAGGAGTAATGGATTCAATCCATTGCATCCCAATTTTTCTGTTAAGGAGGATTCTTCGATTGAAATTTTAGATATCCACATGCTCGAGGTCTAAGAATTCATATATCCAAGGAATTTCGTCTTTGATTGGTTTTTTGTTTTTGAATAATACTTTTTTAATTTTAAAATTTAAAGTTTTTCTTTCCAAATTAATAATATTTATTATTTAATTTTTCCTAATTATTAAAGGCATGGACTAAGCTACACGCAACTCTTGTTTTAATATTATGTTTTGTAGTAATACACCATTTAAATGCGGTTGAGCCCTAAAAGGTGAAACTTATCAAGCGTTCTCTTTCTTTCTTGGAGTTTATGTGTTCTTCCAAAATATTAAAAAGTTCATTTGGATGTAAATTTTTATATTACCTTCCATTAGGTGCATTAAGAGAATAATGATGCAAAATGATCCCTTGAAGTGCTATATATATGTATATTTTTACTCTATTGGGAAGGATTCTTATGCAAATGAGACTTTGGCCCTTAGGGCATTGTGTAGGCCAATAGGAGTTAATCTTGATACCAAAAGTTAAGAAGAGGGATAGAGTTATACTCCTCTTCATCAAATTAGGATTATGTCACATTAGGTGATTATTCAACTTTATTAAATTAGGTAAGAACCCATTAACCCATTAGACAATACAATGAGAACTATATAAAAATAACGAGAACTCTAGCCATAAAATTTCTTTTTTTTTGTGTAAAAAACAACAAAAGCAACCCCAAAATGAAAAGTGGTGATACCAGTATCACACTTTGTTTTTCGGGGGGAGAGAGGCTAAAATACAAATTTTTGGCAACCCTAGACGGTGTTGTTGCAATCAAAACCCGAAATAAGCCCCCGAATTGAAGAGAGGACCTCCTAGAATCACCCTTGTTTTTATTTGAAGTTAAAATTTAAAAACAATCACTTAAAAAATGTGAAATGACAAATTAATTTCAAAATTTGTAAAAAAAATAAAAAGATTTTCAAAAAATTATAAAAAAATATATAAAAAAATTATAAAATTTATAAACAAAGAATTCAAAAATAAAGTTGAAAAAAAACCAAATGTAAAAATATTCAAAAATTCAAAAAATTTCAAAATGCTTACATTTTTTTTAAAATTTAGTTAATTTTTTTAAAATGTTTTTTTTTGAAAAAAAATCATAAAAACAAAAATTAAAAAGAAAATGGTAAACATTTTGAAATTTTAAAAAACTTTAAAAAATAAATACAAAAATTAAAAACTTATAAAAAAAAATTAAAATATAAAAAATGAAATTATATTATTATTAAAAAAACCAAAAATACCCACCCTCTTGCCCCACTCATCACCCTACCCCTTCTCCCCTCTTCCTCCATTCCCCCCACTCATCCCCATCCCCCCTATCCCCCTCCTTTCCTTCCTTCCTTTTCACCCCCTCTTCCCCAACCCATCCCCATCCCCCCTCTTCCCTTTGTCTGCCCTTCCCTTCCTGACCTACCTACCCCTCCCCTGCTGCCCATCCCTTAAGATATTCTCATAATCACATCACTTCTTGGGAGGCTCTTGGGTGACCCTTTGGGTGCACAAGTGAGAGGTGTTGTTTCCCCTCGTGTGCCTAAAGGGATACCCAAGGGGAGACATAATAAAAAAAGTAGAAAACGACAGACCCTACCACCTGACTTGTCCCATTCCCCCTCCCCCTCCTTTATTTCCCCTCCACTCTCCCTTCCCTCCAACCCATCCCCATCCCCTGTCCCCCCTCTTCCCTACCTTCCCCTTCCTCTGCCCCCTCCCCACCCCTCCTCCTTGGCCAACCCTTGGGTGATTCTTCGAATCGCATCCCCCCTTGATAAACCCTTTGGGAACATGAGAGGAAGTGATGTGACTCACTCATCTGCCCAAAGGGCCATCCAAGGGGCAACATGATTTTGAGAATCACTTAAGGGTCAAGGGGCGGAGGAGGGAGGGGACGGGGAATGAAGGAGATGGAAGAGGCTGAGGGTGACGGGTGGGGGGGGGGGGGGGGANTACTTTTTAATAATATAAATCCAATTTTTTATAATTTTCGAATTTTATAAATTTAAATTTAAATTTTCATTTTTTTAAAAATTTGTTTTTAGTTTTGTTATTTTGATTTATTTTGTTTTTATTAATTTTTAATTCTTTTTTCGTTTATAACAATTTAAAATTCTTTTTTCTTTTATAACAATTTAAAATTCAGTTTTTTTTTTTTAAATTTTTTTCTTTTATAAGTATTAAAATTTTTGTTTTTTTTTCATTTATTTATTTTTAAAGTTTTTTTTGAAAATTTTTAAATGTTTTTCATTTTGTTTTTTAATTTTTTTCATATTTTATAATTTATTTTCTAAATTTTAAATTTTTTTAATTTGTTTTTTTGAATTTTGAAATTATTAATATGTTTTTTTCACTTTTTTTTTTGGTACATGAAAGTGGGTGAAAGGAAGGTGTTTTCATTCTTACTTTTTAATAATATAATTCGAATTTTTTTATAAATTTCAAATTTTATAAATTTAAATTTAAATTTTTATTTTTTTTAAAATTTGTTTATAGTTTTGTTATTTAGGTTTATTTTGTTTTAATTCCATTTTTAATTTTTTATTATAACAATTAAAAATTTATTTTTTTTTCTTTTATAACTATTAAAATTTTAGTTTTTTTTTAATTTATTTATTTTTAAAATTTAAAGTTTTTTTTTTAATTTTCTAAATTTTAAATTTTTTGAATTTTGAAATTGTTAATGTGTTTTTTCACTTTTTTATTTATTTATTTATTTTTATTTTTTTTAGTGTTTGTGTTTTTATTTTTTATTTTTAAATTTTATTTTTTTCAAGTTGTTTTTATGTGTTTTTTCATCTTTTTGTGTTTTTATTTTTCTAAAAAAATTAAAATTTTCCAAGAAAATGTAATCTGAGAAGGGAAAGGGGCGCTACTAGTAGCACCTCTTTTGAATCACAGATTGATTTTGGCCTTTTTCGTTGCAACGACATCAATTTTTAAGACGAAAACGTCAATCAAGTTGTAATTTTAGTCCGAGGGTTGATTGCTACCTGTTCAATTTGAGGGTTGATTTAGGGTTTTGATTGCAAGGGAACTTGACTTGGTTTCATTAAAGTTGTAAGTTTAGCCCAAGAAAAAATGGGTGCTACAAGTAGCATTGCTTTTCAAACATAGTTAAAAGAAACTACTAAATGTGACCTCCAAAAAAAATAGAACTCGTGCGGGTTCTAATTTTATAGTATATTGTGTTTAAGTTAAATGTTACCAGGAAATACAATTGGGTCTGCGCGATAGAATTCCAATTACTAAGAGAGTGACCCATTATTGCAATGTCCATCACATTTTCATTCCATAAACTACTTGCTGGGATGTTCCCACCACCATGGGGAGAAAGCCAAATAGATCCAGAATCTAGTGTTTTGAGGAAAATTTATACTTTAAACATATTTCCTGTGTTTCGGAAGGTTTGGATTCCTGCTAGTATGATAAAATATGGGGTAAACCCACTTCCAAAAGATGGTGTGGATGTACAGATGTTTTCACTCCCATAATGTTGGAAATGAGGTCATCAAATTCCCCATTGGCGTATTAAAGATGGGAAAAACAGGTGATACATTAGTGTTGAAGGGAAGTGACCCAAAATAGATGTTACCACCACTTTAAGGGAAAAATATTGGAGTACCTATGACATTGTTTAGTGTTACCACAGGATTAGTGGTACCCCCATGAAAGATCCTAGATACAGGTCAATTAGTGACTCTAATAAGGAGATCGAAGGTAGTGGGATCAATGCCCCTAGCGTCTGAAGAATTATCATTGTTATTCATGATAGACCATTAGTAAAGTGGATTCTAATGTGAAAATTGATGTCTATGTGAAAATTCATGATTATGCAGAAGATACAATCTTTGAATGTTAGTAAAAGATAACTTAAATTTTGTTGGACTTAGATCAAGGACATCTTCGATTTTTGGTTGTCTAGAATTGTTCTAAGGAGGAGAGATGGAACCCTTGTAGGTAAATGTCTATTCAAATCCCTTGAAAACTCCATAGAGTTAGGTTGTCCCTTTCTTCCCTTCCAAGAATATTCAAGGAAATGCGTGTTGAGTCTTTTTTTGATGATCTTTGTTGGAGAAATAGGGGAATTAGAAGAAGCATAAATCAATGAGTTAATAAATTCAAATAAGAGGTGGCGTATAAAGACACCAATTTAAAACATAAGCATATAATGGAAATACATAGAAATACATTGTTCACTCATAATATTCACTTATATGTCTCTTTACATGTTTTATAGGAACATCCTTTTATAAATCAAATATGTAATCAAATCCCTTGAAGTGTGGAAGAATGTGTGCATTGTTATTATAAATTCACACCTATTGTTGACTAGAGTTGTTTCTCTAGGCTTGAATGGTTCATATCTAGAACAAATGAGTGAGAACAAGGATGGAATACTTCCCCTAGAGCTTGTAGATATCTGGAATGAGTCATTTGGCTATTCTGTAGTGTGATGTAGTTGTCTCTTATGGTGATGAATCTCCATGGATGTACCTGCATAAATACATCAAACAAACAAGTAAGATCAAAGGTACCAGAAAATGGTCTACAGTTCTATATTAGTGACTAAGGAATCCAATAATAAAATGAATGATTGTAACATAATACATTTTATGGTAAAGGAACCATCTTTGAATTAAAACGAAGAAGAGAGATTACAACCATTGCCTTAGTGTTGTGATGCTCCTTCACATGTCATGCCTTGTCCTTAAAAGATCCAAATTACTCCTTCTATGATCACCCTAGATTTGGTTAGAACCTCAGTGCAACAATATAACTTTTCTCTCTCTCAACCATGGGGGATGAGCTAGGTTTTATAGGACTTGGGAGGATAGAGATAGTTGAGAAAATGGTGTATGAGGTAGAAGGGAGATCCTACTAGGGGGGATATCAAGTCCATGTTGTCCATAAGAGTAGGGATGAGGGTGCCACGAAGTCTTCTTCCAATAAGCTTCATGAATCTTCTCTTTTTCTCTTTTTAACTTGAGCACCGCTTTTCCTCTATGTAGATAGAGCATTACCAAGGTGGAACTGATATTTGATCATGGGGCATAGGCGGTGGCACCAATTATTGTCAAGGGACAATAGGCATTACTAAAGAGGGTAACTCTTTTTGCATTAGCATAGGCGGTGGTGGAATCAAATATGGAAAATAGGAGTCTGGGATGATGTCCAAATTCAGAGTCTGGGAATTGAGGGCAATTTCTGATATTTTAGGCCTCAACACATGATGGTGATGAGATTTATGTGTAACAAAATCCCCCCCAAAGCATGAGGCTAGAGGGATACAATAGGTGATAGCTTTGAAAGAGAAAGTTATCACTTTGAGGTAAGAAATTGATTGATTGGAGATCATCATCAACCAGGCTTCTGCAATACATCAATACTTTTGACTTATATCCAACTGTCTCCTCATCATGGCTGTAGACCAATACAAGGAAGATCCATGAGAGAGATGAATAAACATGGCTACTAGAATACAACGTAGATCCATGTGAAGAAGACTCAAACTTGGACATAGCTACCATACATATAATGTAGATCTATGTCAAATGGACACAAATTTGAGCATAACCACGACCATACAAATGTGGATCCATGTTAGGAATTATAAAAAATACTCCATCGCAACCTAAGGAAAGCAATGAGTGCTTAACAAATACCCAGGGTATTCATCTCATCTTCCACAAAGTACGATTCTATCCATGTGATTACAATGTTTTGATGTCAAACATGGTAGAAACCACTTGATAATCGATCAATGATGAGAACTGTTAACCAGTGCGAGGGAGATCACCATTGATGTCAATGATTCCAAAGGTACCCTAGTACAATCTCCTGAGTGTGAGTAGATGATTTGATGTTGAACACTTAGTTGACTCTTTCAATCAAAGGTCAATTGATGTGAACCTATGTCGAGAGCAAGAGAATCTGTCATTAATGCATACAAATATCAAGGTACTAATTTGTTTCTAAGACTAATTCCTAGATGATGAGTTGAATTTGACATGAATAGTCTTGTTGAAGGAGGGCCATGATGAATCCCACATCGACGACAAGAAACTTGGAACAAAGTTCTGGAATTTTGAGTATGATGTAACCATATGAATGACTAAAAAGGTACTGACACAAAGGTTGTTTTGACTACAGAGGTAAACTCTCAATTTTCCTTTGAACATTGGGTGACACGACTGAAGACTTGGTAGCATTGACTTAGACCAGGCGGATACCAATATATAATGCAATGGTAAATGATGCATTCTTTGAAAGAATCAAAGGAGTGACATGACTCATGAAAGTAGATCGAATTGAAAGCAAACTGAATACCCAATTGACTGAATGAAATGCAGATAAGTGTCATATTCAAAGGTGACTACTAACTTCCATTTATTTGCAAAATGAAATAGTTTCCTTCCCTTAATTTCCCCATCACGATTGATGAGTGCCTCTTTTTCAGTTTTACGAGTTCAAAGAGGGTAACAAACACTCGTTGTAGCTTATCCTGAGATAAGTCCATTCTCATATATTTCATGAACCTAAGAAAGGATGGGTTTGTTTCCAAAAGAGGGTCTCTCAGTATTTAGTTTAACAAGTACATTGAAAGTTAACTAGGTATCGTTCATGTTTAGAGAGTCTATACGAAAAAAGAAGAAGACTCCAAAGGGCCCTTTTTTCATATGACTTAGTCTCTAGGGCCCGGAAAAGTATAAAATCATGCCTGAGAGAACTCTTCCAGTCATGATTGGCTGGATTTCTCCTTTTTGTAACTAGTCAATCTGAACCGAAAAAGGGGTAAACTACCGTCGAAAAGATGAATCTTCAAATACTTTTATGAGCGTGAAGAATACAAGTTCACTCAATAATCTTGTCACATTTAAGGAGTCTGAAAAGAGTTTAAATAAGACTCCATTAGGGTTTATTTTCATGATGAGTGGGTTTAACGAGCCTGAAAAGAAGCGAAATTTGACTCGGAACTTTGGTACTGGGTTTAAATAGCACGAACAAAATGTCAAAATTAGCGCTCGATGATTTTTTCCATTTTATGGAAGTATGAAAAAGTAAAAAACAAACTCACCCATAGTCAATACTTTTTACTTTCATCCCTGCAAAAACCTTTTGAAAGACTATTAGCTCCCCAGAAATATTTAAAATAAACTTTTAATAACTATAGAAAAGGGAATTTTTAATGAAATAATTAAAAATATTAAAATAATGCCACAAACCCTAAAATATATCATATAAAATCCAGAGGAATAGTAAGAACATTTCATTTTACTATTTACCAGGTTTAGAGAGCTACTTGGAGCAATTGTGTGCAGATTTCTGGCAAACATTCTGGAGCCATTACCCATCCGATTTTCGATTCGTATGGTACAGTTAAGAGATAAAACCAACCTTAACATTTTCATGGTTGAATTTTTTCTTTCCCAGCACTTTTTTTTGGGTTTTTGGGTTTTTACCCAAGGGTAAAAATCACATCGAGGTAACGCTCTTCCCCTTTGCAGGAAAGGTGGTGCCTGTGGAGAACCGCGCTTTTCACGCCCGAACATGCGGTGGCACTGCTCTGTCTCAAGGAGACAGAAGTAGTGCCACAAAGTGCGCCTAAAAGATGAACGATCTAGACAAACTAATGCTTTTGAAGTATTTTTAAAGGTTGGTTATGTGTTATAATACTTCAATTTTGGTTTTTGGAAGGTCATCTCACTCAAAATGGTGGTGTGGAAAGAAAGAAAACATGAGGATGATGATGATAGAGTTGGAGAAGATGTCTCTTATATAGCTGATTTATGGGGCAGTGGCATCCTAAATGTTTTCCATGTCTCCAGTATGAAGTCTCATGTGATACTAATGGAGTACATTTTGAGGATGTGGAATCCTAAGCAAAAACACTTCGAGGTGGGTACCCGCATTCTTACAGTGGAAGTAGAGAACATCTACTTCCTTATCGAACTATCTAGGCAAGGTGAGCACAACACACTGATGGGTCCTTGCGAAGGAGACGTCATGACACAAGAACTGATAGATCGCCATTGTTTTCCATGCACTCAGATGTCTGGGAAAAATATTCCCATCAAGGAGGTGAGGAATCTTCCTCTCCGGATGGTTCTTTTTACTATGCATTGGGTTGCAAGGAGCCAAGGGGCTCACTGGGATTCCAAAGACCATATTCTTTATGCTTTGGAGGCCATGGCTCCTATGTTCTAAAACTGGGCCGAGGCTTTACTGAGTGTGTTCAAGGATCAACCGATGAAGTGTCGGTAGGGGGAGTTAAAAAAGTTTGGTTATGGGACCATATTGGAAACCTTCTTCTTTGAGAGGGTGCCCCTTCTAAGACCTCAGGTGACTTTACTAAGCTGAGAGCACATGACCCTCGCATGCTATGGTGGGTAGATATCATGGCTCGCACCGGTGGCGGTGGGGCCAAGGTCAAATATGGGAGCACATTCTTCCATTAGTTGGATGAACAAATTATCATGGTGGAGGACTATGCATACATTGGAACTGACTTTAAGGAAGACTCTGATCTACCCTGACTGACAGGTGCCTAATGGGGTGATATTGGAAAGAAGACTACTCAAGACTTTGATTATTTTTTTCATTTTTGTGTTTTAATTTTTTTATGAATGATAACGAGACCTAATGTTTCCATGCAAATGTTGGAGATGCACGAGCTAGGGGATCTTCCCCGATTAACAGGAAAGCAGGTTCCCACTTCATTCATAGAGGGGATGATGAGTCAACTGAGTTGGACGATAACCTCAACCAATTAACCCTGGACATTCCAAATGCTTCTATTGATGACCTCCCTAGGAGGCACCAGAGACACACAGTTGGAGTGTCAGGTCGATTCAACCACCTACTATGGAGGGTAGCAAGGGATATCATGTGCTATCATGAGCACCACTAGTCATTCTACATGATGTATACACTGAAAGCTAGCTAGCTTCATGATTTTTTCCATTTTTGTATATCTGAAAGCCAAAGTGCTTTACTCAGGGTCTCATGACTGTATTTTATAAAACACTTTATATATATATATATATATATATATATACTTATTTATGATGTTTATATGTGTTCAAATGGAAAATAACATTTTCACGAGTTTTTATGTGTCTTTTACTGTTTATTTTATTTCACAATGAACCATGTTTTATTTTATAAAAGTTATGTATGGGAAATACGCCAATACAAAATGTAGTTTTCCAATGAGTCAACAACTGTGTTATAAGACCTAGGAATGTTCCTATAAGTGATTGATTTAAATGACCTTTCTAACAGCCACACTTTTCAAAAAAGATAAAGGAGTGTAGGATTGCTGATGGCATAAACATGGTTCATATGGAAAACCACTAGCTGTGAGGTCATGAATACTACCAAGTCATGAATGTCCCAAGATGTAGCCTTGGTCAACAAACCTATCAATGATTAATACTCAACGATGTTGTTGGCAGTTGGACCAATACAAACCGCTTTTGAACTAACTAAGTCATGTGCCGAAGAATACAAAACCTACGCAGCTGAAGGGAGGTTAAGGTATGATGGCAAGCACTGTTCAATAATTTTTCCCCACTCTCATGACCTAGGTTCAACAAACCCATAAGACCAACAAAAAACCCAAATACATCGGCTCGACAGAGCAAGCTCACTCGAAAACACCTGCGAGGAAGGTGCAGTCTCACCCAAGATATATTAATGTGTAACTGCCAGAACCATGTTTCTACAGTCAGTGAGGGATTATAGTCCCCTGGAGCACAACCAAGGAGCTCTATAGATTCGAAAGTTGGAGTCTTTTCACTAAATCGACAGCGGCACAACAGTGCTACATAGACAATGTGCAATACATACTTTCCCTTAACAACTTAACAAATAGCGTAGCTGTGTGGTGCACATGCTTCCTTAACAATAAAGGATAGTGGCATGACTATTTTACAACTTAACAGTATATGAACATGTAATAATACATAATGTTATGAGGATTCTTTAGTCATTCATTCATTCAACTGTTTTATCAATATTGCGACATTCATTTAAACAGTACGTATAAATAATGAAATATAACCAATAACTAATCACAACCATTCAACAAGAACATTCATCAACACAAGATGTAATGTGGAAACCCAACTGGGAAAAACCACCAAGGTGCTCTTCATCTGGCAGGAGAAATATATGACACTTTGCAGTTTGTGACTTGACTGCAGACTATTTTGAGATATGTCTTTTCAGCTCAGACTCTTTCTTTCTCTCATGCTATTTGTTTTATTATGCTTTCTTCTACTCGTACTGATCCCCACATAGCCTGGATCGACTCTTCTACTCTACTATCTGTGCACTCAGCTGTAGACTATCTCTTACAAAATGATTTACGCACACAGCTACAGATCTATGGCTCAACATCCTACTATAACTCTACTATCAAACTTCTTCAATTATTTCCTAGCTTCAACAACTGAACGAAGCGAACCCTTATGCAAAACAGGTTCCTCATATTTATAGATCCTACAAGACTGCGCAGGGTCGAATGAGTACATCTCATTTATTACAGTCATAAATAGCCACAAAACATCTTTCATTACATTTATTACAATACATACCTAGCCACAAAATCGTTCTTCCTTCATTACATTTATTACGGACCATACCTAGCCACAAAATTGTCCTTCATTACACTTATTACACACCATACCTAGCAACAAAAACTGTCCTTCAGTCTTTTGTCGACTCAAGCACATATAGTCTTCTTGACTTGTCACTTCCCAACCATTACTCTTCTACCTGCCCACAGATTCTCTTTTCCTCCATCACACTACTCCTCATCGTAGCTTTCTTTCCTCTGTGCTTCCTTTCCTTCCTTCCTTTCTTCTTCTTTCTTTTCTGTCGTGCACTTGCCTTTCCTCTTGTGCTTGTGCTTCTCCTTTGTCCTTGTGCTCTTTCCTGGACCAATAAGAATCATCAGCAAAACCATAAAAAACCATCTGATCTACATAACCATGATCCAGGAGGATATTGGTGGCCACCCACCTATTCTGGTTGGACCCCCACCATTGTTTCTTTCAGTTTTCCAGTTTCCTTAATTATAACACAATTTACTATTTTTGGCAGTTTTCGGGTCCTAAACTTCCGAAGTCGTTTTGAGGCCCTAAACGACATTTTTTCGGCATCAAATGGTTGAGAAAATATGCGTCCATTCCAAACTCAATATTTTCTATTTATGGATGTAGTCCTTAAATAGATCTTTCGAATGATGTATCATGCACATCAAACGGAGGTAGTATGCTAAAGTTATGACCCCAGGAAATTGATATACCAAGTAACCCAACGTGGCCCACATTCTGGCGTTTCACCTCCTAGGGTTAGGTTTTTAGATGTGTAGGGTTTCCATTGTTTCTCAATAATATATACGTCTTCCAGCTTCAATGTAACACAAAGTTCATAAGCATGTAGCCGCCACATCTCTTCTCAGAGATAAGCTACCAGCACTCTAGCTAGTTTATTTCCATTCTGTATGTAAACAAGTTTCAATTATTAATTAATGAAATGAAGTGTTATTTCTGCTGCATATTTGTTTCTATGGTTATTTGTGTATTCTGTTGTGTTCCTGCATAAATCCGGATCAAACCAAAACATGGTATAAATAGTACTAACAAAAAACTCAAAACCATATTGAAATGCCAAAAACACACCAAAAATTCGAGCAATATACATATATACAAGGTACCATATAGAAATGACTTCAAGAACAGTACCTTTTTAGGTACAACCCATTTCTAGGTTTCCCGAAAGGTATCCCATCGTAGTCTACAAGCTCATATGCCCCTTTCTCTAAAACTTTACTGATGATAAATGGACCATACCACATGGATTCAAACTTCCCCTTCACTAGATTATCATGTCTCTAATCATAAGTTAGAAACATGCACCTTCGTTAAAGACACAAGGTTGAATAGGCTTATCGTACTAATCCTTAACGCATTTTTTATGTGCCTCGTTAGCCAAGGAAACATCTCTTCTATTTTCATCAAGGTTTGTTAAGTACAAAAATCGTTCTTATTCAATGGAAGTGTTCAGGAGAAGTCTACTACAAATTTGAGTGAAGCGATTTGACATTAGATAGGAAGGACAAATTCTAGTCCATAAACCAACTAAAAAGGTTTGAAACCAGTTGTTGTTCTAACTGAAGTCTTATAATTCCATAGTGCAGAAAAAAGAGAAATTACAATTTGATTTGTGATCTCTGACCATCCTATGCAACATAGTTTTCAAAACTGTGTTAATGGACTCAACTTGACCATTAGCTTGCAAATAATACGAAGTTGATTTTTCATGAAGAAAACCCAACTTAGCACTCAACTCAACCATCATCTGACTATGAAAATGGGATCCATGATCAGTGACTATGGCTTGCGGAACTCACAAACCTAGCTATCAGATGATTAAAAAAAAAGATGGCAACAATCTTTCCATCCTCTGCATATGTAGGCATTTCCTTAGCCCATTTTATAAAATAATCAATAGCTACGATGATGTAAGCATGCCCCCTAAATGAGGTAGGCTTACAATGCATGAAATCAATAACCCATTTGGTGAAAGGGCCAACATCAATGACAGGGTGTAAAGGAGTAGGGTGGGTGCACCTTTTAGGATAAAATAGTTGACAGGATGGGCATTTCTTAACTACTTCATGACAATATTTGAATATTGAGGGCCAAAAATACCCAACATGAAGGATTTTATGAGCTGTCTCCATCCCAGAAATATGACCAACACATGCTCCAGAGTGGAAATCATTCAAAACTTGTTCAACCTATTCATGTGTAAGACATCGTCGAAGAATGGAGTCAATACCAATTCGATACAATGTATCATTTAAAATGAGATAATACAATGACGATCGTCATGGGACATGTCGAGCTAAAATATTTGGGTCTGGAGATAAATGATCAAATATCCATACCATGAGTCAGCTGTGCTGATAAGGAACAAAAAATTATTTGGAAATGAACCATTGGGATCGGCTTCCATCAAAGCACAGGGAAGGTCACACATTAACTCCATGAAAACCAAGGACTTCTTTGAGGTAGCCTTAGCGAAATCGAGATTGAATTCCTGTAAGATGACAATCCAATGGGAATACTTGTCCCCCTAGTACTTGATGAGTGAAAATGTAATACATGGGGTGTTGATTGACAAGAACAATTGTGGTGCGTAGTAAGATGTAGTGACGAAATTTTTGCACACCAATGACCGTAACCAGAGCTAGCTTCTCCACACATGATTAATGGGTTTCAGAGTCAAGAATACTATTACTTAGGTAATAAATCATGGGTTCTTGGTCATTAATATCTTCCTACACTAGAACCATACCAATAGTAGTAATAGAGGCAACACCATACAACATAAAGTCTTTTGAGTAATTCAGGGGGTGAAACATTGGTGAATGTGTCAGAGCGTGTTTCAAATTATCAAAATCTTATTGGGCTTGGTCATCCCAAAAGAACAAGTGTCCTTCTTTAGGAGACACATATAGCCATGCATTTTTTCTGTGAAGTTGCATATAAAACGACGAAGAAATTTTTCCTTCCCCTGCAAACTTTGGAGTTCAGGGATATTAGTCGGGGTGAATAAGGCCAAAATAGAAGCTATTTTCAAAGGATATATCCTTTACCTTGTTCATTATCTTGGCCATTACCTTGGTCATTTCCTTGGGTGTTTCCTTGGTTATCCCCTTGGTTATCCCCTTGGTCCATCTCTTCATCGACTGGGATGCGCCATTCCTCAAGCCAATCTTGGATGACCGCTTCCACAACCTGGTCCTTAATCATAAAATGTTTCTAAGGTGCATACCTTTGTATTGTCGTAGCTTTCAATCTATGCTGGTGTCGCACAACATATATTAATGCCTCTGCATGTAGAAATAACTCTATGTTATTGTCCTTCTATCGATCTTGTCTTCCCACAGGTTCTGATATTTCGCATCACTAAAGAATAGTGGGACATGCAACGGCTGGTAGTTTGGTGGGTCTGACCAAACTACAAAAGAAATAAAAATGAGCAACCAGGAGTAGTGGAATTTGGTCTTACTGTATTCATGCGCTTTCTCTACATCCTCTAGCAGCTCATTTAGTAAATACTGTGACCAATTGAACAACAATCCTGCTATGCATTGTTCCTCTAGTTCCATTGTCTTGGCAGTGCACTCAATGGGATGCATCTTGTGTAGCAGCTTGCAATATAATATTTTCATGGTGAACCTCACTGTATTGTCAGTTATCGAGGAAATCAAGAATCCTCTATTCGTGTGCATGAGGTCATACTTTTCCCTCATCTTTGTTGCATCTCTGATCATGCACATATAGGGTGCAGGTTCATTTCCTTGATGCAGGAGACCCGTTATCGACGAAATGAGCTCGACATCGACAAAATATGGTATATCAAGCCATAAGCAGCCTCCATGGAAGCATACCAGGAGCTGTCTCATACACAGGGACTTCACTTAGTGAACATCTCACATAGCATGTGCGATCGTGGGATATTAAAGAATACCCTTAATTTCCAGAGATATTGACCCAAACTCTTTTTGTTAAAACCTCCTTCCAATACTTAAAACCTCCTCCCCGCCCATTTTTATACCTCAATCCTTATAAACCACCCTACCCACCCCCACCTTAAGCCCCTCATGCCCCCCAATACCTACAATATATTGGTTCAATTTCTAATAATTTTAAAACCCACAATATGAACTAATGTGATAGGATATTGGTCAACAAGTGAAGCCCTCGTGGTCTCACATATGTGCTCACTTGTTTACTCTGGCCAAAATGTGGCATGAGCAATAAATTGATTAGGCCTACGCTTTCTATTCCTCAGTCCCACTCCATTGGGACTACAATTTGTGGCACAGGAGGCTTGGCTGGAAGAGTGACCATGTACATGTTTCTTTCTAGGTCTTCCTATTTCTGCGTATCATTATCTTCAAATTTCAATTTAAATCACTTCGGGATGATGTTCATTAACAACAGCACTCTAGTAGGGATCTGGGGTGTGACCAAGGAAGAATACATTTTCGTTGGGAACTTCACTTTAGGTGCCTCTACTCTCCTTGGTCGAATGTATGGTGGTAGCAGGTTACACTCTTCTATGGTGGAGTTCGCTTCTCTTCTCAGTAGAAGAGATGGTGTGTCTTCGGTGACCTTGCGCTTCAAGCTAGGCTTCTCCTTTGACGTGCCTGGGATGTATGTGGTTGACACAAACAGTCATGGACCTGTAGTTGGTAGATTAATGGGTGGATTCTGAATCGTGGCCGATGCAGGGGCTGAAGAAGAGGTCGAAGTGGTCGCAGGAACAGTCTGGGGAATTGGCCGCACCATTTTTTCTTGTTCTTGCTGTGTCTCCAGTGAAGTAATCTCTTCAACTATCAGGAAGGGTGATGCTCTAGTTACGTCTGATTGCTCGCTGGTGCTGGAAATTGAAATAACCATCGGATTCATCTCTCATAGTTAGAGACTCTGGTTCACTCTTATTCTCTTTGTTCAAGTAAAAGGATTCTTGACGATCAAGGCTCACATTTATAGGCATGTGCTCATCCTACATGTGATCATTCGATGGCAGAGTGATGTCTTGTTGATCACATGGGTTTCCCATTCGGTGTATTCCAAAATTAACTCGCACACTTGAACTATGACCTGTACCTGTAAGGATAGTTATGGCGAGGATGACGGATGGGACCAAAAAAGCACGACGCCACTTTCCCTCAGACTTGTCAAATTAATGACACTTCACTATCATAACAACCTAAATATTTTTGGGTATTCACAATTTAATGGTGTTTAGCTGTCCACTCCACCTTTATTGTGGGATTTGCATACTTATGTCGTAGATGTGTGACATAACAGTTTCCTTTTCTCTTTTTTATTTTTTTATTTTTGATGCACCAAAGCCATCATGGTAAGGCTTCAACCAGCTGTCCTTTAGCATTCCTGTGACTGATTTTCCATCCAGCTTGTTCAATTTCACTGCGCATGCGTTCGTGATGTGTGCAACCACATATGTCCCTAGCCAATGCATCTTCAATTTCGTTGGATGCTTCAAAAATTTATTGTCATACAATAAAACAAGTCCTCCAACTTCGAAATGCTTAGTTCTGATGTGGCGATCATGCCATGCTTTCTGCCTTTTCTTCTCTATGTTTTGATGGAATCCTGCGACGAAGCATTCTTCCTCCATTTGAACAAGTTGTGACAGTCTCTGCTCGACAACATCCACATCTGTCATTTCATTTAGCGCAACAATCCTTAAGCTTGGTACAATATATTCCATTGACACAATAGCTTCTTTTCCATAGAACAGTCTAAATGGAGTGTGTCCTGTTAATCGCTTGCAAGTTGTGTGGTATGCCCATAACAAAACTAAATTTTTTTGATCCCAATCATCTCTGTGCGCATTGCATACTTTGGGTAATGCATTTTCTAGAATCTTCTTGAATGCTTCAACTGTTCCATTTTTTTGAGGATGATAGGGTGTCATTTTACTATGCTGAACCTGGAACTCTACATTAAGCTCATCAATAATTTTGTTAACAAAATTCGTACCTTGATCACTTAGAAGAATTTTCGGGCAGTTGAATCTGGTCATCACATTTTCAAATAAAAAATTCACTGCAGTCGCATCAGTACAATCTTTAACAAGTGCAACTTCAACCCATCTGGTTAAGTAGTATATCGCTGTGATAATATAGCGTAGGCTAGTCCATTTCCCTAGCAGATTGATAGGACCAACAAAATCAATGGTCCACTTATCAAATGCTTGAAGGGTTATCTACAGTGCTAACTGTTGGGCCTACTATATGCCAGTTAATTAAAACTTAACATGCAGAGTGCTAAACATAAATTTTCAACCTGAGGAAGTCTTTTATTTCAAAGATATCGTGTAAGATCTATGCGAGCACAATTTCTACCTGTCACTCTTATCTATTGGTATGAAATAAAAAATCATTATAAACTAGATCACGCCTTCTTGAAAAGAAAACAAACCCCAATCCTATTCATAAATCCAAACTGTAAATCTAATCACACTTCAACAAAATCAATTCTTATGAGCAATATCTAAGTACATAAACCTGGAAGCAATGCTATGTTGGCCAACGATTTATCAAGATGAATTAACAGGAAAAGAACTATGATAAATCTAATGAAAGCATAAACTAAATAATAAAAACAACTATGATCAATCTAATGAATGAAAGCATGAACTAACAAATAAACAAATCTACAAAATAAAACACCTACAATCAATACTACCAGCATCTGCTCAGGGAAGAGGGCCCTTCCTCCACTGAGCAGAGTTGGATCTCCATAATGAAAGTCTACACCTCTAGAATTAAGAAGATTCCAACATGTATTATTAGAATGGAATGATTACAAAAGATCTGGATCAAGTCCTACAGCATAACATTGCTTTCTCTCTGTTGTAAAGGAAAGTTTCCTATGGCTAGGGTTTAAAGGGCCATCAATGTACTGGGGTTGAAAAGTGGATGCAAATGGTTATGTAAGTAAATACAAACAAGATTCAGAGATTAGAATGGTTCGTACCTTAGCCAAATGAAGGTTGATCCAAGCATCCCTTCAATCCTCTTCTTGCTCCTGTTGCTCCTCTTGCTCCAAGAGACCTGTAAAATGAATTATACCTTCCTCAAACCAATATGACCACATATAAATAAATGATAATCAAATAAACATGAAATAATAATATGATTAACATCATAATATGATCATAAACAGAGATTCAATAACACATTGAACAATTATTTGGGAAGAATATGGACATCACATCTTTATTAATCTTGAAAACAAGTACAAATATACCTTCTCTTCAAGTTCGACACCTCATGAAACCTTGATATGGTTCTGCTACTTCTCTTCTCCAAGGAGGTTAGCCTCCAAGCTCTGCAACACAAGGAGAATGCTTCTAGGGCAAAGGTGTGGGAAAAGAGAGCACCAAATCCTCCAGCATAACAATGCAAAGATTCAAGTCCCCTCTCATGGACTTCCCTACCTCTATTCAAATGCTTAATGAAGAGTTAGGGTCGAATACAAAGTAGTTACAACTGAAGGAGTTAGTTGCATAACTACCCAAACTACCTGAATTTCAAAATACGTATTTTTTTGACATTTTTAGGAGGCGTACGCGGGTTGCATAAACAACAGTCGTGTACATGAGGAGGTATACATGGGTTTCAATGCAAAAATATGTGTGTTTAAGGCATATGTGGCTATTATATATAGCAACTCACGTACGTACGTGGGTTTCCTTAAGGAAACTCAGGTACACATCGAAAAAATCATTTTTAGGGTATATCTGGGCATTTTCAGACTTTGGTGTCTTCTAAAAAGTTTTAGCCGATAGAAATACCTTTACAACAGTGTAGAGTTGAGGTCAAATGGAGTTACAGAACTGAATATATGGGTACTCCAAGTTAGGTGTTTTTTCAGTGACTTTCTTGAAGTGTCGTCATGGAAGCGTCGACATGCGACGGAAACATAGGAAAGTGGTCACAAGCAGAGATGTGTCATTTTGAGCTATAACAGATCCCCCCTAATGTATGAGGTTAGAGGGGAAGACGATAGCTGAAATAAATTATAAAGGAAACAACTAAGTATAGAGAGAGCAGAGAATCCAAGATCAAAAGGCTCGAATAAAGGTACTTGAAAGAGAGATAAATGTTAGAAAAAATTGATCTCTAGGACATAAAAGTCCATATACAAATCATCACCATAAATATATAGGTGGATCCAACATATGTATAACTGATGAAACTATCATGGTCGCTCAATATGCAAAAAGGCACCATATCAAATCTAAAGGAGTCATGGCCACAAATGAACAATGTGGATCTATGCTCAACAATCTATCATAGCCACAAAAATACAAGGGGGATCTATGTCTCAGCAAAATGCCATATGAGGTATAACAAGGTCTTGCGCAACTTGGGCAATGGAAAAATGAAGATGCTATTGTTGGCCCAAGGTCTTCAATCCAAACCGCCCAAAAAAGGTACGAATCCTAACCATGTGAATAAAGGAGTTGAAGTCGAACATGGAGGAAACCATTTGATTACCGATAAATAATGAGAACCATTAACAAACGCAAGGGAAACCACTAATAATGAAAATGTTCCCCAAGGTACCTAGTACATTCTAATAAGTGTGAGTACAAGGAATTGAAGTCGAACACTTGAAGAATCCATTGAGTAGGAGACATTAAGGTATTTCCACTAACCAATAGCGAGGGAAATTTCCATTGATGACAACAATCACCAAGGTACTGTCATAAAACTCTAAATCTAATTCCCAGAGCAAGAGGTGTTGTAGTCGATAGGAAGAGATCCATTGGAAGGAAGGAATTAAGGCATTCTTCATCATCCAACACGAGGTAAGTAAAAGACTAATTGGATCTAGAATTGGTACTGAATTTCATGACAAGGACTGCCGAAGACATGATGTAATGAAATGATAACAGGGAATGGCCGACACAAGAAGGTCAAGGCAACTGCAAAATGGCCGACAAAGGTTTAATCCTTGAACAGTGAGCACGACACAAAAAGTGACTTAGGCAGCTTTTGACATGAAATAACCAATGACAGAAATATGCAATGTAGGAGACATTGACAGATTCCCCATATAATTGGAAAAGAGACCAAATGGAGTAAGAAACTCAATATGGGGATAAGGTCAAAATACTAGGACCCAACTATTGATAGACTCAAAATCGGTGCTTTGTTTAAGGAAACAAGACTTGCTGCCATGATTTAAAAAACATGTGAATGAAATTCCCTTCCCCTCTTTCTTGTAAAGGTTTAATGAGTCCAAGAAAGCAAAATCGATACCATCTTCATTTTTGGCAAGCTCGAAAAAGAGACAAAAGAGTGCTTGATAAAACATTGATTCGTGGATTTTACAAGCACAAACTAGTACATGCTCGATGGTGTTTTCATAGTTTAGAGAGTGTGAAAAACTCCAAAGAAGACTCCAGGGGGGTTCTTTTTCGTACAATTTAGTCTCCTGAGGCCGAAAAAGTATAAAACATACCAAATAAGAACTCTCTTAGCTTCCGAAGAAGTAAGGTGCACCTTTTTCGTATTTAGTTGAGAAGGTCCGAAAAAGGTTAAATTACCACCTACCCAACGCTCCTTCAAAAGCAACATATAGCCTGAGTTTTACGAGTGTGAAGGAAGGAAAGATCGCTCGGAAAGATCCATTTTATTACGAGAAATGAGACTTACAACAATAAACTCAATTCTTTGTTCTTTAGGGTTTAACAAGCATGACAAAGACATAAAGTACACTCAAAATCTTTGTCATGTTTGGATTGAGAGCATGAAAAAGAGAAAACCAAGCTCATACCAGAGGTTCCTTTTCCATAAGTTTAGTCCCTCAGGTCCATAAAAGTGATAAACCTATGCCTAAGAATACTCTTGTAACGTCCCCAACCCTCCGACAAAAGAAGAGGAGGATACCATGGCGTTAACCATCCGGGATACCACCCCCATGAGCATGTGAATTCATAAAAATGCTGAAATAGAATGCATTGAAGTAGAACATACACAGATACAATTATTTATCATACACAGTGGAAGCAACATACATTCATACAAGCATTCATTCAACATGTTCATCATAATCATTAATAGTAAATAGGATTGCAGAAGTAAAATAGGCAAGGTTACTTATCTTATAAGAACTTGTTCCACAACCAGCTATGTCGCTGCAACATTCCACCGAACCATAGGCCAGCATGCTCCTTAATCTCTCAACAACACTACCACCCCCAAGCTGGGCATGATTTTCCAAGGAATAAGGAACAAGCAGGCTTACACATAGCTAAGGATACACAAAACACAGCCAAGCCAACACAGTTGGATTTGTTAGGCCATCAACAAGATAGCCAAGCCAAAATGGTCAGGTTTATCAGGCCATCAAGGAGCTGGGAAAGGATAAATGCTAAGTTGGTGAGCCCATTACAGAGCTAGGAACACCTACACCAGAACTAGCCTGACTTCTAAGACACCCACACACACCCAACACAAGGAATCAGTCCCTTCTCTGCTACATAGTCCCTCAGGCCCTGCCTTCCCTTCCAGTGCTATTCAGGGGTTGCGGAGAAGAGAGCTAGCCCTCTAGCTTTGTCTGTGTGGCTTCCAAACACACCAAGTTTATCAGGAAACCCAAGCCCCCATCCCTGCTCCCAACATAGTCTGAAGACCAACCATTTCACACATGCAATTAATCAGCAATTACAGCTTAACAGGGGAAAATGACTCCTGAGTCATTCTTGGCCCTATCGTGGCCAAAATAACTCCAAACAATCTGTACCGGCTCCAAAGCGTAACAACATACACAACCAACAAACATGGGGAACAACATCCCATTCTACACAATCGAAGCCACTGGGGAAAACTTACGCAACCCACACTGGGGAAGAAAATGCAGTCTCCCAACCTATGCGTGAGGGAAACTTGCACCAGACCCCAAAATACAGAGGGAAAGCACCCCATATTCCACTCTGTGGAAGAACGTGAATGACAACTGATAAGCGGCTCCCCTCCTGGCTGTGTGAGATCAAACAGAATAGATGCCTCTGCGCGAAAATGAACAGACTCCCGTCCCCAAACTGTAAAGAAGACCCCAACACAACACAACGTAAGGGAGAACACAACAAACCCACAATCAGTTTGTGAGGAAAGTATACACCCACACCATCCGCAAAATCCGTAGAGGAAAACTGCGTGAGTAAAACCAGGAAAATCCTGTGCGTGAGAATGAACAAGACTCCTGCTCCTCCGTGAGAATGAATAGCCAAGGGGAAGAATGGCGTCATGGAGTGAGTGGTAAAAGAGGCATAGTCATTCCTCTTCCCATCGTTAGGTTCAATCCGTTGGTGGAGTGTGCGTGTGGGCAAGGACTGACAGTCCTACCATACTCCACTCCCAGCCATAACTGCCCCAACTAACAGTAGCAGTTTTTAATGGTGGTGGTTGGATAAAACAAGGAAAGATGGGAAAATCAAAATAGGGTGGTGACACATGGATTTTCTCTCATGGCTCAAGGTTTGACAATTCCCCCACCCTTATCCTTGTGAAAATCATGCCCCTTCTCAATTTAGTTGCCGCGAACATAGCTGGTCAGGGTTCATTTTAGTTAGAGATGCATATTTACATGATGCTGAAACTAATATGTGCCGTGTATCACGATATACCATCAGCAACGTTTTCAATTGCCGAACATAACATAGACAAATCGATGGTGGGTCTTTTTTTTCCTTCAGCTCCACACCATGATTAATTACAATATATACACCATGTACATTTAATGCAACGGGGTCAAAACCAGGGTGTTACAACTCTTCTCAATTCCAAAGAAAAGAGAGTGTTCCTTTCTCGTATTATTCCACATGGTTTGAGAAAGTGATAACCTACCACCAATGTAGATTCCCATTCACATATTCTTAATGAGCATGAACGGACAAGTTTACTGGGCAGTCAAGTCTATTTTGAGGAGTCAGACCTGGGGCTAAAGAAACTCAATATCTTTCCTGTGAAGTTTTAACGAGTCTGGAAAAGTCAACTCATGGCCTCCTTACTGTTTTTAACAAGTTCGAAGGAGAGCAAAAAGAATGCTCTAAATGCAAGGAGACGAGTGTCATAGCCAAACAAAACTTGTTCCAAACGCGAGGAATAAACCTATGCATAATGCAAGGAATATGAGAAAGATAATGACACTCGGGAAACATCTCCTCAAGGTAAAAGGTTTCAAGCTATAAAGGAAAAATGATACAAGTCTTAGCGATGATGGGAACAAAGATGAGGGATTATAAAACGAGCTAAAAGCGTGAAAGCTGGCATTAGGCTCATAAGCGCGAGCAGGGCACATGCAAATGCAGTTATAGCTTGAACAACAAAACAAGGCCAGTAAACAGTTGTGAATCCAACTAAGAATCTTGTCTCCAAGAAACAACAACATCGGGATCATATTCAGAAGAAAAGATCTGATGCGGGTCACTTTGGTAGAAACACATGTGAATTTGCTATCTTTTATAAAAGGTAAAGTCAAGGCAGAATCGACTGAAGAAGATTCTATAACACCAAGGCTCGAGGGTTTATAATTAGTAAGATTAACCTCAGAAGGAGAGAAAAAATCAACAAGGGAGATAGAGTCTGCAAGAACAAACTCAGTATCACAGGAGTTGAAAAATTCATAAGAAAAATCAAACTCATCAGGATCATTGACTTGTTGATCAAAGGGAGAGCTCGAAGACTCAACAAGACCAATAGAATGAGATCAATCAATAGAAAGATCAATATTATTAAGCAAGTCAGGGTTAGACTTAGGCACAACTGAATCGACATCCATAAGAAGGTTAGACTGTATCAAGAACTCTAGGAATACTTCATCTGAAGGAAGGAGATCATCCAGGATAGGACACATGTCTAAACTTTCAAATGGATTGACAGAGTGGAGAGCAGGCTCCATAATCTGTATAGGATGATTCACCTGGTCAACTGTTGGGACCAAGTCCCAAGAAGGTAAGCATGAAACTAGAGGCTTCTTCTCAGTAGCAATTGAACGCAAAGGACATGAGGCCACATAGCTTACCTGTGGTGGGGTAGTGTTTATAGAAACACTGGGAATCAATAAAGGAAAGACCTGGTCTCTAGTTGGGTTAGGAGACAGATCAAGAAAATCTAACTGATCAATAGTGACAATTTCTTTTCCATGATTAAAGTATATCACACGAAAGAATGTTGACACCACAACTTGCATGGCATAGACATAATCATGCCCAAGGAGCATATTGAAGTCCATGGGGTCTTCTATTACCATGAAGTCAACTAAGACGGTCTTCCCACCCAAAGTAACAGGTGTTTGAGAAAGAATTCCCAAGGCTATACAATTTCTTCTATCAAATTCTAGTAACTGACTAGCAGTCGACACAAGGCTGGGAGATCCCATGCCTTGCCAAGCACAAGTAGACAAGATACTAACTGAAGATCCTTCATCAACAATACAATGAGAAAGCATGTAAGGTTCAACTTTGACCTTTATCTGGAAAGGTGTATCAGAAGGAAGGAATGACTCAACTAGGCTATCCCAATCAAAGGAAGCAATCTGAGAGCTTGGTGGGGGTTCATCTAAAGTGATTTCAGTGCCCCCTTGTTCAGGAAGTTTTGAACTAGCAGTGAAGAAAATGTGACTAGAAGACACTTCACTCTCCAAAGGAAAAGTGTGATTGATTGACAATGAATTCGATTCAACCGCTTCATGAAATTCACTCTCCAAAGGGAGAGTGGGATTGACCAAAGATGACAATTGGTTCAATCACATCAGGATCACTCTCCAAAAGAAGAGTGGGATCGAGCAAAGATGAGATTGGTTTGACCACTTGATTAACCAAAGGTTGAGTAGGTTGTTGAGAAACTATAGTTTGTTTAGGAGAAGGAAATTATTGAGTCTCGGACCACACTCTTCTCACCCCTGTGATAGTAGGGAACTGGTGAGTAAGATGATCTCCCTCGCATAGCTTACAAGGGAACTTAAGTTTGCACTTCGAATGACCAGTTTTCTCAATGGTGTCAACATGAATAGTAGTGGCTGACTATTTTCTCTCAGCATGACCTGCAGAGACTGAGAGTTTTCCCCCAGCATGACCACCAGAGACTGGGTGACTGGGTCCAACCTGACTAAGAGAGGCTGGTTATTGAAAAAATTCAGAATGTTCAAAAATGGGATGACCTTGGAACCAAACTCTTCCCACCTCTGCAATGGAAGGGCATTTATAAGTAAGGTGGCATCCCTCACAAAGATTAGAAGGAAAATTGGGCTTGTGTTTTGAACGGGTAGTCTTTTCAACAGTGTCAACATGACTCGCAGTGGCTGACATATTGTCTTCAGCATGAACCATAGAGGCTGAGAGACTACCCCCAGCATGACTTGTAGAGGCTGAGAGACTAGGTCCAACATGACTTGCAGAGGTTGGACAAGCACCACTAGCATGAACAACAGAGGCTGAATGGTTAGGATCAACATGCTTTGCAGCAATTGAGTGTGTGCCCCCAGCATGAACTACAGGGGCTGGGTGAATGGATCCAACATGACTTGCAGAGGTTGGATGGGGAGGTTCAACTTGAACATCAGAGGTTGAACACGTGCCCTCAGCATGAACTACAGAGGTTGAGTGACTGGATCCGACATGACCTAGAAAGGTTGGAAGGATCCCACCAGCATGATCAACATAGGCTGGATGGTGAAGATAAACTTGACTTGCAGAGGTCACTAGTACAAAATGATGAATTAACTACTAGGTGACTACAAATTTTAGTCACCACAGGTTTTTCAAGTGATTTACTACTAAATATGAGCAATTTTGAATAACCCAACTATAAACGACTAAAATTAATGACTAATTTAGTCACCGGTTAACAAATATGACTAAATAATAAGTGACAGAGTTAAAAATGACTAACATAAATGACTAATTTAGTCACGACATAAAAAATGACTACCTAGAATAATATGGATTAGTCATTTATGTTAGTCATTTTTAATTGTGTCATGGAGAATTGCAATTGTGACAATGAAATGTTACAATTTAGTAAATTTTGTAAATTGTCTACCTTCTATCTCCGAATATGTGCAGGTTAACAATTCTGAATCCAAAATGGAATTTGTGGGGTTAGGAATATCTAGTGTTTTTCCTAGGTGGTCGGGACAGTGTTAGGGTGTTCATGCGGATTATTGCAGACAATGTGCTTTACATGTTCATATTGCTTTCCAAATATAATATTGGGATCACAAATCCCAGATGATATATATGCTGGAAAACCTTTTTTCTTTAACGGTGCCATGCATCTCGATCTTCAGAGATCCAACAAAGAAATTGCACAAAATTTCTCTTGACCATCTAGTGTGTGACATTTTGGCAATGGAAAAGTTGCAATTTTTGACAAGAGCATCTAAATATATATAGATCAATTTAGTGCTAGTGTTCATTACGTCCTAGTCGTGTGTCATAGCTCAACAATAGAAAATATTGCATTTTTTTACGAGGGGGTCTATATATATATATATATATATATATATATATATATATATATATATATCATTTTAG
>LPNX011235033.1:8014-20793 GCA_001517045.1 Pseudotsuga menziesii
AAGTTGATTGCATCAACATGACCGCCGCATCAACTTGATCGCACCGCATCAACTTGATCGCACCGCAGAAAAGTTGATCGCACCAGATTTGATCGCACCAAATTTGATTGCATCAACTTGGTCGCACCAACTAGCTTGGTCGCAGTAAAAAAAAAGGTGGTCGCAGTAAAAACAGGTCAGAGTTAAAAAGTGAAATTATTTTCTTTAAAAAAAATTGACTGAGCGCTAAACCCAAGTTTAGTGAGCTCGGTTTTGGCTATCAAAAAGGAGACTTCCGAGATCACCAGAAGTCGCCAAATGGCACATGAAGCTTTTAATGCCGAGAAGGAGAACCTGTTGAGTAGGCTTGCAGAGTTAGAAACAAACCTCGAGTTGGCGGTCAATGAGAAAAGGTCACTGGGCGAAAGAAATAGAGAAATAAGCACTGAAGCTGAGTCTTTGAAGGCCCATTTGAATGAGTACAGTGAAAAACTCGTTAGGGTGGAAGATGAAAAGCAATCGTTGGAAGCTATGTATGGAAGCATAGCAGAGGGGTTGGAGGATTTAATTGAGCAAAATGCAACGATGGAGAAAGAGCATGCAAGGAAGTATGGAGAATACCAAGCTGCGATTTCTCATGCAGCTAAACAATTGCTGGAAGCCTAGGAAAGATTCGATACCGAAATTTCTGCAAAAGAAGATGAGTGTAAAGCAATGAATCTTGATAAAAAGAGTCTGGAGGCTACTGTTTTGCGGGTTGAAAAATAAAATTGAAGCGAGATCTGCAGAATTAGAGGCAAGCAATAAAGGTCGCAAATTGGAAAAGGATATTCTCTTATCACAGATTGTAGTAGCGAAAAGGGAGACTGCAGAAATCAGCAGAAATAGGCAAATGGTAGAGGAAGCTCTTAATGCCGAGAAGGAGAGCCTGTTGAGCAAGCTTGCAAAGCTACAGACAAGCTTCGTGTTGATGGCTAACGAGAAAGAGACACTCAGCCAGACAAACAGAGAGCTAAAGAATGAAGGGGAGTATTTTAAGGCCCATATGAATGAGTACAGTGAAAAACTTCTTAGGATGGAAGATGAAAAGCAAGCGTTGGAAGCTGTGTCTGTAAGCATTGAAGAGAGGTTGGAGGATTTAATTGAAAAAAATGCAACGATGGAAAAAGAGCATGAAAGGAAGTATGGAGAATACCAAGCTGTGATTTCTCAAGCAAAATAACAATTGTTGGAAGCTGAGGAAAGATTCAATTCCCAAATTTCTGCTAAAGAAGACGAGTGTAAAGCTGTGAACATTGATAAAAACAACATGGAGGCTACTGTTTTGAAGTTGACAAATGAAATTCAAGCGAGATCTGCTGAATTAGAGGCAAACAGTAAAGGTTGGAAATTGGAAAAAGATACTTTTTTATCACAGATTGGAGAAGCCAAAAAGGAAACTGTCCATGTCACTAGAAGTAGCCAAATGGCACAGGAAGTTTTTAATACCGAGAAGGAGAACCTGTTGAGTAGGCTTGCAGAGCTACAGACAAACCTCGAGTTTATGGCTAACGAGAGAGGGTCACTCAGACAGACAAACAGAGAGCTAAATACTGAAGGGGAGTCTTTGAAGGCCCAGTTGAAAGAGCGCAGTGAAAAACTAGTTATCCTGGAAGATGAAAAGCAGGCGTTGGAAGTTGCGTCTGTAGGCCAGGGGGATAGGTTGGAGGCTTCACTTAAACAAAAAGCAACGATGGAAAAGGAAATTAATAGTCTTCAAAAGCAGGTGGATGAAAATGTAAAGAAACATTCTGATGTAATTCAACAGTACAAGGTAGAAGAAAATTCGCTGAAACAACAAAATGAAATGTTAGCAGAAAAGCTTCATCATGTCAGGTTTCTACTTTACATAAGGGATGAAAGTAATCACGAAATTCAGCTTGAAAATGACAAAGAAATTCTTAGCCTTCGAAAGCAGGTGGATTAAAATGTAAAGCAACATTCTCATGTAATTCAGCAGTACGAGGCAGAAGGAAATTCGCTGAAACAAGAGGTTCTTAGTATCAGGTCTCTGCTTGAAACAAGGGATAAAAGTATTCACGAAAGGATAGTTCAAAATGGAAAACTTAGCAACCAGGTTGAGGAGTTGAGTAATACAATTGTAGAGCTGCATGAAGCAAATGCCATTGTAGTGCAAGAAAAGGACGATCTGAAGAGGAATCACTTCTTGCAGAGTATGTCAATGATTATAAAGTGATGGAGGAGAAACAGTCTGAGTTCCTGAAGGAAAAAGAAGAACAAGAAAGGACAATTAAGTCACTGCGGGGAGACATTAAGTCTCTTATGGATGAGAAAAGTTCGGTTTCTCGAGATCTGAACGAAGCAAACAAAAAACATCAAGATTTTTTAGAAAAACGTGTACAGAGTCAGCATCCAACCATACCACAGGAAAAAAGGACTTTCTTAGTTGATAATGTAAACCATATGGATGTGAATGAAAATAAGAAACCGTCCGCTATGAATGAAAGGCAAGGTAAGCAGGAAAAGAGAAACCGCAATGGTCGGAACCAAAGCAAAGCGCCACAGAAAGCGCAACGGAAGGGAAAGTGAGAAGCAAATCCTCAATACCCGGACTCAATTTCTTTCTCTTTTTTTCATAACTTTTCATCAGCTAGGTCGGCTTTGAGGTGTCGCTCTAAAATAAAACCCTTTCGATGTGATGCTGTAAAATGCCACAGTTTTCTTTGTTGCTGTAAAATTAGAAGTTTTTTCGTAGCAAAACCATCATTATCACTTTGTTGCTGTAAAATTAGAAGTTTTGTTGTAGCAAAACCATCATTATCTTGATGTGTTGCTGTAAATGCGACAACTTTTGTGTGTTGTAGCAATAACTATACGATGGTTTTAAGATTAAGAGCATTCCATATATGAGCAATAACTATACGATGGTTTTAAGACTCAGAGCATTCCATATATTCCTTATCTAGTTTTGTTCAAAACAATACAATATGTATGTTAAATTGAGCCACCTGTATTATTCTGTTGCAAGATTGTGGAATGCAATGCTGAAAAATGATGTGGTTGTATTTTCAAGTTGTTGTAAATGGTTTTCTTTTTAAGTTGTTAAATCATGTTTATCTTAAACCTCTGCGATTTAAACTAACCCCACAGGTTTTCTTCCCGGAGATTTAGAAGAACTTGGCAAAGAAATCTTAAAATTCTTTTAAACAGTGTGTTGAAATTCTGAGAATATAGGCGATATAGGTGTTTAAGATTTCATCGTTAAATTCAGAATCACAATCACAATTTGATAGGTTTGCAACAGGATTTGATCAAATACACAGCAAAGAGAAATGCTTAAAATGTCGTCGTTTAAATGGTTGCAGAAATTCGATCCCTTCAAGAGATTTGTGAAAACATGCACGAATATACTAATATCAATAGATCAAACCGGAATTCCGAAGCCACAGATCTCATTAGCTTTAAGTTATCCATGCATCAACTACCATATTCCCATTCATCAACTACCAAATATTACTTCTATTTGTTTTTAATAATGGTGTACTTGGAATTTTGAAAGATGCCCACAAAGTCAATCTGGAGAATACACTTGTTTCAACCTCGTTCAATCTAGGGAAATCATAGATGGTAGTCCACCCACAAACTATAAGATATAAATCTCTATGAAAGTAACTAACCCATACCAATACTAGCACACCAACAGAACATGTGGGGCTCAGAACACCGATAGGTCACAAGTTAAGTGCCACTAATAAAATATCACTTACTTCTTCTCCTCTTCTTCTAGTTAAATGTTATCTATTACAAGTTATTCGTGCATCACCTACTATTTATCCATGTATCACTTAATTTTTATATTCTTTTTTCTTAATAATTTTTTATTTTGAATTTCTAACGCCCATAGAATCAACTTGTCTCATGCTCGTGCAATCTAGAAAAAAAATAGGTGCTTGACATCTATGAGTGTAATAACATTTGCTTATTAAAATATATAAATATGAACAATGCAAGTATTATCACTAACGTTGCTTTTAATAAATAATAAAAAAATGATATATTATTACATTTTCAAATGAAAAAAATGAATTATGACGAAACCATTTGGATTTTGTTTTGCTCTCATGTAAATCTATAAAAGGAAATAAGAAAGTAGTTTTTTTTCCATTAGATTTCAAATGTTGAATTTTCATTTCCATTATAGTGTAGATGGATATTTTTTCCACTTAGTTTTTCTTTCTTTTGTTTTTAAATTAGATTTTAAATGTTAATTTTTTTGGGAAATCTCTAGGAGCAAATACACTCTATTTTATCAGAAATCTACTTATTTTTCAATAAGGAATAACTATTGCACGGAGGCAACGGGTTTTCTATGCGAAGAAATTTGCATAAGAGCCAATTTTCATCATGCTATTGCAAATAAGAATGCCTTATGGGATTTCATGAACGGTTGGGAAGAATGTAGCATAGGACTTCCTATTTCTATGAATCCTCAACACATGAGAATGGTGTTTCATCGAGAGAAAGTGAATTACGTAAACCCACCATTTCTAGGATTAAGGAGGTGGAGATTGATCGGATTAAGGAAGCACAGGTTTTTAGGTGTATAACGTGGGATGGTTTACAACCCATAGAATATCCATAAAACAACGTATGTATGGGTGACACCTCAATGAAGGATGCTCAGAACAATACTATGGAAAAAAAAACATAAGACTAGAGATGTCAACTTTCCATTTTCCCAAACAAATAATTCAAAATTTAAAACAGCGATCGAGAGCATCAACATCTTTTATGCAAGTTTCCACGCGGTTTTGGAGACGTGTATTGAAATCTAGATGAGTTCAAGAGGAATACCTTGTATATTTTGTAGTGGCTTCTAACTACAGAGGTCGGGTATAACCACCCTTGCCTCCAACCTATTACATTGGAGAATGGTTTACATAAGTAATATTACCATAACCTTTTGGTTGTAACAATATTTAAACTAATATTTAATTAATTGGAGCCTTAATATCCGACAAAGCATCGTAACGCTATAATTAAAAAAGTTGATTGGCAATAACAATAAATTCATTTGAAGTAGAAACTTTTTTCTCTGAATATTCACATTCTTGTACTCCATCGCGTTGTCTCATCACCCTCATAAAAGGTATAATTCCTGAGTTGGATTCTTGAGCTTCCGAATTCTACCAATCACAGATATCCCGAACTCCCGAATTCCGAATTAGATATATCCTGAAGTCAATTACTAGACAATCCACATGTCTCATAACCTCGACAACAAATGAGGGATCCTTCTTTAGGCCGCAACTTCCGAGCTAATTGGACGACATACCATATTGATTTACAATAACTTGACCTCATGTAGCAAAGAAAAAACGCGAATATTGTTAACACACCAAATCTAATCTAATACATTAACAAAATCTTTAAAATATAATTGTATAACCAAATATCCTAAGACAATGGATATACAAAACTACCACTGTCTTCTTCTTTTTGCATATCTATTTCACTGTTACAAACATTGTGTTCTTTTATATCGTGGCTTTAAGAAGTGTTCCAAGATAACTGGGCTGCTCTTGCATGGAACAATTTTTCATGACCAGATTTGAGTAATTTATTTTAATTGATATGGCAACTATATATTTTATTGTGGGAATTTTTGCATCTTTATCAAATGGTGGCTCTCCTTCCTACAAGATGTGGTATCCTCCACAAGGGTCACGGATAGTTAATCATAATGATCAATTGTTTCTTCTCGACATAGCCTAATAGGATGCTCCCTAATTTTTCACAAAACACACATAAGAAATAACACACCTAACAACACATTCTTATCTCCTATATTAAGATATGTACATACAATGACCATGATTACAACACTAATCTCATCTTCCAGCCACTCTCGTGACAAAGTCAAGGATTTCCAAGCTCCGATACCAGGTTAATAAATCATGGAAAGAAGAAATAAAATAAAACGAAAAAACTAGACAACACATTTTATTAATTGCAAAGCACACTGTTAGCCGAAAATACACAACTCCTGCGGACAAGAGCTGGTACACTAGTATGAATGGCTCAGATCTAGAACAAAACACAAACACAGAATGCTAGACTCTCCCTAGGTCTTGTTAATCACATGAATGAAATGCCATGATGCTTCTCTCAAAGGTTTTCCTCACAGAAGAACCTGTAAAAGATGGAATACAACAAAGAAAACATGATAGCATAGAATATAATCAACTAGATCTATGCCTGTGACAAAGGAATCAAGCAATACATACATATAAAACAGTAAATATGGGAAAGAAAATACATTCTTTATTAATAAATGATTGGAGAGACTACAGCCTTCATGCCTTGGTGTTAAGAGTTCCTTCCAATGGCTCCTTGCCTCTAACTTCACCTTGCCTCCAAAGATTCAAGGATGATTTTGACAGAGTTTGGGTATGCAACACAATTCTTCCTCCTTTTGCCCATGGGGGATGAGCTAGTATTTAAGGGCATGGGAGGATAGGTATGGTTGAGGATCTCATTGATGAGGTGGAGATTAGATCCTAAAAGGGAGGATCTCAAGCTCCAGTTGGTCCTAAACCATAGGGATGAGGCTCCACGGAGGTCATCCTTGAGAAGCCTCTCGAAGCTTCTCTTTTTTGCATTCAAAACTCGAGCACCGCTTATCCAAAGAAGCAAATAGGCGGTGATAAGGGGGCACAAATTTTTGTAGTTGGGGAAAGAGCGGTGGCACCTCTCTTTTCTCATGTATCAAGAGCGGTGCTGGCTCTTTGCTTCTTGGGTAACGCTTTTGGTCAATGGGGAAAGAGCGTTACCAGCTCAAAAGAGGGAAAAATTGCAAGGGGTTAATTTATTCCTTCATTTCTCTAGGGAAACTCTGAGGGATTGGAGCAAACAAGGGAATACCTATCTCATAAAACGAGGGTGACGAGATTTCGGTATAACAAGCACGGTGCATTGATTACATTGATAACCAAATTTATTTATTACATTGGAGAATCGATTGCATAAATAATGTCGACATAATCGTTTGGTTGTAACAATATTTAAACTAGTTTTCAATTTATTTAAAGCTTTAATCTTCAAAAATATTCTCCCAAATTTCCTACTTACGATATAGAGAATGGGAGGGGAAGGCCAGTAGGTGTATCATATGCATCCTTTAATGAAATTGGAGGCATGATGCAAATCAACGAAAGATAGGGAAATAGTATTTCTCTCTCCACTCGACTTCCACACCATCAGATGGAAACCCTGAAGCATATCCTCATGATCATCCCTCCCTGATTGAACAATATTGATCTTTCCATGTCGCATGAGCCATTTAGGTGTGACTCTACAAAATAAACTCAACCCGTCATTTGTAACGAAAAAATTAACAATGTTTCTATAAGTAGCGCAAGGTCATAAGAATGTGGCATGCATGCATCTAGATCCACTTATTCTGTACAGTATGAAAAAATTGTAATCACTAGAGTCACCTAGTGTGCTTATTCTCGATAGTAAACAAACGTCAAACCTAACCTTGTTCATAGATAGAAAACTTAAATCTAATTGGTCTATAGGTGTATTCAATGAAAGTTGTAGGGTGAAAGCGATAGTGGTTTCTTAATCCTTAATTAAGAATGCACCGCTAGGACGCGCGTCTTTGGCATATAGCTCTAAACAAATTCATCGACCACATACATTGAATGGATAAGATTTATTTTGGGTAGATATCCAACCAAAAAGTCTATTGCTAATCCTTCGGTTTTTTCTTATTAGTCGTACATCCCGCCACGTATGGAGATGATGTTAATCCTCAATTCTTGTCTAGCATCGTTGTTTCGGTTAAGGAATCGATTCCTCCTCTTGGCCCCTATCAAATTTTCCTTACTGAGACTATTTGTATTCGTCCCCCCACAACCAATTGATTATAGGGATAAGATGGGATGAGTCGACATTGTTGAAATCAAAGTCGGGGAGCAAACAGATCCCCCAAACTTATCACTGATAGCGCATGCATTAAAGATTATAAATGATGTACCCGACTCTCATGTGGGAAGGTTTTACTTGCAAATTTGAATAAATATATACAAAGTACTAATCACTTTCTGTGTGGTGGATATTTCATGCAGGTTTTAGGGTGAATAACAATCTATATGGACCTATTGAATTAACAAAATGGTAGATCAATCAAGCTAGCCAATTAAGGACGAGATAGGGAAATAGTTACATCGATCAACATTTATAATAGTTTATGGTATTTTTTATGAACAGATTCATTTCACAAATACTAATGTTTCCATTCGTGTGGACAGGTACACATGTATAGGGTGGTGTCACCCTAACTAATATATATTTTCATTTGTCTATTAACCATGCCCTTATTATGTGTCAAGGCATGGAATGTTGTAAGTTTATAATTTGCTGTCAACGTTACAAATATTACACTCGGTATTATGGAAGATGGTTTTTTTCATCTATTTTTTTAATTCCCAGTGCTAAAGCCAATTCCATATAATCTACATTTTCTTTCTCTACGCGAGATAATAGAATTGTGTATAATCTACATTTTATTTCTCTGTGGATAAGAGCATTAATGGCACCAGCTGGTGACCATTATCGAAATGCCCAAACCCACTCTCCATAGTTAAGTTTCGTTGCATTTCATGTAGTTCAATATAGGAAATATAGGTGTTTAATGATTCCGAATATATAGGCAATATAGGTGTTTAATGATTCTGAGAATATAGGCAATAATGGTGTTTAAGAATTCATCGTTAAATTCAGAATCACAATCACAATTTGATAAGTTCGCAACAGGTTCATTTCGCAAATGCTAATGTTTCCATTCGTGTGGACATGTACACATGTATAGGGTGGTGTCACCCTAACTAGTATATATTTTCATTTGTATCTTAACCATGCCCTTATTATGTGTCAAGGCATGGAATGTTGTAAATTTATAATTTGCTTTCAACGTTACAAATGTTACGCTCTGTATTATGCAAGAAGGTTTTTTTCATCTATTTGTTTAATGCCCAGTGCTAAATCCAATTCCATATAATCTACATTTACTTTCTCTGCACGAGACAATAGAATTATGTGGAGCAGAGAAAGTGAATTTAGACTCTATGGAATAGGATTCATCCCTATTTTTAATGTGACGAAAATTGGATAAGATTGTGAAATATCCCTTTGGATGTTCGAGAAATTAATTACGAGTTGATGTCATTTAAATCCCATTTGGGTCAGTCCGGTCAAAGTCAATAGAAGTACACAACTGTGAGTCAATCTTTCAGCAGGCATGGTGCATGCTTCCTTGTATTTACTGAACTATGTTTTTGTTAGACAAGGCAAGATGTTAGGTAGATTTAAAGTCACAAATTAACTCATAGTCTTTAATGTTAGTCGATAGCTTCCAAGAAAATCAAAATTTAGTCTTTGTATATGTAGAAGAAGAATGAATGGAAACCATAAGGTGTTGGAGACGTACAGAGTAAGAGAACCCAAGGTCTATAAAAGGTGAAAATCCAAGTAAATTTACAGGTCTGTAAATGCAACCGTAGCTTTCCTATTTTTTTGTGGTAATATATAAACCTATAATTTTTATGTGTTTATTCTCAAGAATACTAATACGTCACAATTTCTCCAGAATTACTTGTGCCAAAGAAATTAACATTTACTGTTTGTAAAAGGAATCGAAGGAAGGCATTTCAGTAGACCGAGAAAAAATCAAGGCAATCATTGATTAACCAACTCCAAAAAATGTAATTGGGATTCGATCCTTTATGGGAATCATGGGTTATTATCATAGGTTCATCGAGGGGTTCTCCATAATTGCTTACCCAATAAATTCACTTCAAAAGAATTGAACTAAATTCATATCCAGGTCTAGATCGACCCAATAAAACATTTAATGAACAACAGTATCATGATATGCAAGCACAATTAGAAATCCCCATTTCCATTTAACATTTGAAATCAAATTACAAGTCAGATCCTAACTGAGATTTAAACTTGTCAAGAGTATTGTGGTCATAAGCCAATTTATTGGTATCCACAGTCTAACACTAAAAACACAATGTACAGGATTTAGCAGAAGGTTAATGGAAGAATTTTCTTCCTTATCTAGTTAAAAACTAGGCAGGCTTTAAAGCCTCTACAAAACACTAAGAAAGCGAATGGCGTCCCATCAGAACCCCACGACAAACCAACAAGGACATGGTTGTAATGGTGACCACATTCCCATAAATGCAACTAATAAAAGCATCCAAGTAAACCTAGGTATAGATCGAAGCAAAATGTTCTTTAACAGATCGTAAAGAGACAAGGGAAAGATTGGTGCAGCGCAACCATGGAGTGGCAGATATTTATTCTAAAGGAAAAAATCACAGATTAAATGAATGTGAATAAACCATCACGACATCATAAAGCCACACTAAAACGCTACAAGAACCTGTAATCCAGATCGTGACATGTGGAGGGTAAAGATAAATCATCGACCATATTGCATGTGAACGAGCCTTGACATTGAATGCGCTTGGCTGCGCTGTCAACTCGCAGCCAGGAGTAAGGATTACAATTTATTACAATCCATTAAACGTTCTACGCCGGTGTAACCCTTGTGCCTCCCCATTTTTTATTACATGCCAACTTCTTAAAATATCATCCCATGATGTGTAAATCTCGGGGCTAGGGCCATCAAACCGTAGTTTTGGGCTTAATTCCTTATAAAGGTTCTCACTAAGATTTAAACACTTAATCGAATCTTATTCCAAGGTATTTTCTATTACAAGCTCTCCAACATAGTTAACAATTAATAAAACATTTAATTATTCATATAAAACCCCCTTTTCCAAACATGTCTTATGAGGGGTGGGTTCAACAACAAGGGTGAACCTTTAAGGGTAGCTAGGGTTAAGCCTTAGTTTTAGGCTTATGTCATAAAAAAACCAAACATTAATAATAAACTTAAAAGACTGAACACATCACCTTGGAGAGATTGTGACCAAGTAATCGCTACTTGAAGGCAAAGCCAACGAAGGGCCTAACCTATCATACAAATGCCAAACACATCAAGTTAAACTCACATGCATAAAATATATGTGACGACGATTATAAAAGTGGCGCGACTAATAGTTACATTCTACGACCTAGATAAAATAAATAGTAAAGGACATATTTTTGTTTTATTATGGATTCTACAGTTTTGTGACAGAGATGGAACAGATAGTGAAGGAAGTGCAACAAAACTTAAGAGTTTCCCATCATCGATAGAAGAGTTATGAGCATTTAAAAATAACTCCAAGAGTGTTCAATGTTGGATATCATGTGTATCTAAAGGAAAAACCAAATAACATTACCTTGAGCTTTGGAAATTTCTTGAAGTTGGTGCCCAAGTATTGTGTGCCTTTTGAAGACTTAGCTAAGATAGGGTCGGTAGACTATGACCTTGCACTTCCCCTTAGTATAAAAGTACACAATTTATTTCATGTTTGCTTATCAAAATGATATGAACATGATGCTACTCATGTAATTGATTTGAATATGATTACATTAGAACCCACGGGAAAGTTCTATATAGAGCCTTTACGTATCCTCAGCACGAAGGAGCTTATGCTACCGAATCATGCCATTGTCCAAATATAAGTGCAATGGAAGCACCTTATACCTGAAGAAGTGACATGAGAAATTGAGGATAAAATGCATGTGACATATCCCTCCATGTTTTGGAATGAGAAAGATAGCTCGTAATAAAAGAACACCGAGGACGATGAGAATATGGGGATAAATGTGATACAGTGAAGACATTATTTTACTTTTAATATTTGTGAAAATATTTCAAAAACAATTATTTTTGTAAGAGTTATTTAAAAAATAAAAAAATACTCACAAGAGGCGTGAGTGAAACTTTGCACAATAAATTATTATTTTATATTAATAAAAGGAAAATGACACTTGGAGAATTTAGTTAAATGAGGGGACACCACCGTGACACACAGAACATGCGTAAAGAAAACAAGATATGTTTATCCCATCAAATTCAATAAAAAAGTTCAACAACCACACAAGATACTCAAGTATAGAGATTGAAGGATTGATTGATATTTGATTGGGATGACACAAGACCTGGGAAAAATCTATATATATATAAAAGATGATCAATATTAATATATAAGATAGACAAATTGAATCGTACCTTGATGATTTCTATTATATTGCAACTTCCAAATGCGAGGTGTCATTCTTTGTGGTTTTAATGCGGTCTCCTCTTTCCCATTAAAAAGATGTTTTTCGACGGTTCGATACCTATGATTCTTAGAGAGGAAGTGCCTATACTCATCAAACACTTCCTTTGACAAACTCTTCAAATGACGAGATTTCATCTTGGGACCACAAACTAGACATGCAAATTTTCCCTTTGTTTGAAGACCACAAAAATGTGTTAGCCCTGGAGCATCGTGAATTGTCCAGGAAAGCATTGCATGGAATTGAAATTCCCTTTGCCCTACTGGTCTAGAGACATCATACATAGTGACACCATTCCATAGCTTAACTAGTTCATCAACAAGAGGCTCGATATATACATTCATATATTTAACTATGTACTTACCTAAAAGACAACAACAAATACAATACATATAAGTAAATGAAATATATATATGACATGAATATGCAACAATATTGATATTCATGAGAAATTAAATACTAATGCATTAAAAAAACATTGTTCTAAAGTACAAATTATACCTGGAACAATCATTGACAACATGATATGCTCCCTCTTTATTGACATC
>LPNX011235033.1:21127-33627 GCA_001517045.1 Pseudotsuga menziesii
GTGATCGATGAAACATATAATCAAATACGTACCTTAACACCAGCGTGATGGCTGTGTTTGAAAAACCATGCTTAACCTTCAAGTTCATTATCAGCAACACAGCAGAGAGAACACTTATGCGGGAGCCTTCAAAAAGCGGTTCGTCTGCCTTCTCAAGTGTAGGTAAATCATGAAGATCTTCAAAGTCATCAATTGGCGGCGCATGAGGTTGATCATCGTCCATTCTAACATTAAATGCATCATTGATTAATGCATTTGCACCATCATCCTCAATTATGTTATCGTCATGATCATCGTCTAATTCCATGTCATCATTAACTTGATCATGATCAGTACTCGCACGACCTGCATATTGACGTTCCTCCTGCACTAGTTTTTCCTGTGTAATTACGACATTCTCCATGTTCGGAATAGCCCTAGGAGGCCCTTGCTTTATAATTACAATTAAAACATCAAACAACGAACTTTAGTCATGTCGATTAAGTAACCAAAATAAAAATGATACAATATACAATTACAAAAACTATCAATATAAAGACCGAATGATATATAATCATGAATTATATTGACTTACCATTGGATGATATTCATGCCCCCCCTCAACATGTCCATGTTCTCTACAATGTCTTTTAGCTTTTTTGATCAGTAACCTTCTCGTATTAAAGCCCCTACATCGACTGTAAGGACAATAACATTTTCCATCACCCCTTCTTTCCACTCCCTCCCACAACCTAGCAAGCAATTGTCGATTTTGTTCTGCCGGATCTTGATGACCTGTAACATCATTGTTATGTGAAATTTTATTACTCAAATTACCCTAAGAACAAAGTACGAGCAAACCCAAGTATATGATGAGTCTTCTTTTCCACAAGGGTTAGAACCAAATCCAAAGAGCAAGACCAAAATCGGCGAAGACCAAGTGGGAAGATCCCCACAAAAGAGCAAGGCCAAAATCGGTCAAGACCAAGTGGGAAGATCCCCACAAAAGAGCAACGCCAAAATCCAAGACCAAGTGGGAAGATCCCCACAAAAGAGCAACGCCAAAAAAAAACCCTTAGGAATTTCGCACTTCTTGTCCAAGAGATAAGTGCGAGACTCAGTGTGTGAGATAATGAACCTAGCCGTACATCTATTTATATGAATGTGTGTAGGAAAATGAACCTAGGCTTTCCATTTTAATGTGTGTGGGATAATGAACCTAAGCGACGACGCTTTCCGTTTTAAATAATTAACCAATTAAGACAAATTTTTAAATGATTAAGCAAATTAAGCGCTGTCGCTTAAGCGACGCTTAAAAGGATATCCGTCGCTTAAGCGACGCTTGGAAGCCTGGCCGTCGCTTAAGCGATGCTTATCCCCACCATTTCAAAAAAAAAATTTATCTTTCAATTTTTTTCTTTATCTCTCTGATTTTTGGCACGGTTAAAAGAATAAATCCACGCGCCGTCGGAAAAAACCGTCGGATTTTGGATCGAAATGTACTAGTGTTAAGAACAAGGGGATAAATGTGATACCCCCAAGACATTATTTTATTTTAGTATTTGTGAAAATATTCCAAAAACAATTATTTCTGTAAGAGTTATTTAAAAATTAAAAAATACTCGCAAGAGGCGTGAGTGATACTTTGTAGAAGAAATTATTAGTTTATATTAATAAAAGGAAAATGCCACTTGGAGAATTTAGTTAAATGAGGGGGCACAACCATGACACACAAAACATGTGTAAAGCAAATAAGATATGTTTTACCAATCAAATCCAATAAAAAAAGTTCAACAACCACACAAGACCCTCAATTATAGGGATTTAATGATTGATTGATATTTGATTTGGATGACACAAGACCTGGGCAAAAGCTATATATACATTGGTGCATTGAGATATCATGGGACATTGTGTTGTGCATGGAGAAACTGTGTTGTGAGTGCATGTGTTGATTGTTTCTCACTTTCATAAGTTCATCATTGATTTTGTTACAAACTCTTTGAGAGAGTTCTGCATGGAATCTTTGCGTAGTGTTCTATTGTGCATGGCGGTGATCCATCTCGAGGGTGGAGTTGTGCTAGGAATGGCGCTACTCTCTTCTATTGTTGGGAGGAACTCATTCTCCATGTATTTTTTTTTTTTTTTCAAGTAAGTGCCTCTAATCCATCGATGGATTTGTTTTCATTTATGCTAAGATGATAGGTAAACCCCGTGACCATCGAATGGGTATGGTTATTTGTTTGTATCCTGTAAAATAAATAAAAACTAAATATTAAATTAAATTAAATATTAAGTTCTTAAGCATAAGGATTAAATTAAATATTAAGTTCTTATATAAACTATATATTTGGTGAATGAAAGTGTTAACTAAATATTTCTCCTTGTCAATGTTTTTAAAAAATTTCTTGTTTTTATGGAAGCCATTATAATGAGTTGGTTGTATGATAGAGAGGGATTTTTTTTGTCATTTTCCATGTTTTCATAATTAATTGCATAAAACGAGTTTGGGTCTATTACACAAAATCAATCAACCTCTTCTAAAAGGGTGGTTGTGGATTAAAGTAAAGAATGGATTGAATTCAATTATGTATTGACGTCAATCTGTAATTCAACCTTGGATTGAATTCAATGTTAGATTGAATTCAACAATGGATTGAAGTTAGCCCTAGCTTGAAGTCACCCTTGTCATGAAGTCAACCTTAGATTGAAGCCACCTTTGTAATGGCTTCAAGAATGGATCGAGGTCAGACTTTGATTGATGCCAACCTTGCTTCAAATTAAAATATGGATGGGAGTCAACCATGGATTGAAGGAAAGCTTGGATTAAAGTCAACCATGGATTGAAGTAAACATTGGATTGAAGGAAGCCTTGGATTGAAGTGAACCTTATATTGAAGTCAACTATGGAGTGAAGTCAACCTTTGATTCAAGTCATCCTTGGATTAGAGTCAACCATGGATTGAAGTGAACCTTCGATTAAAGTCATCCTTGGATTAGAGTCAACCATGCATTGAAGTCAACCTAAGATTTATGGAAACCTTAGTTAAATTTGCACTTTACATAAATTCAACCATGGATTAAAGCCAACGATGGATTGAAGTAAACCTTGGAATGAAAGAAACGTTGGATTGAGGTCAACCATGGATTGAAGTCAAATGTGGAATAAATTCAACTATGGATTGAATTTAACCTTGCTTAATAGTCAACTATGGATTGAATTCAACCATGGATTAAAGTCAATCTTGGACAAATTCAACTTGCTTAAAATTTAACTATGGATGGAAGGCGACTGTGCCTTGTAGTCATCCAACGAATGAGTTTAACCATGGTTTGAGTCCAAGCTTGCTTATAAAGTCGACTATGGATTCAAGTGAACCAAGGAGTAAAGAAAACCTTGGGTTGAAGCCAACCATACCTTAAAGTTAGCCATGGATTGTAGCCAACATATGAATTATAGTCAACCTTGGATTGAGGTCAACCTTCATAAAAATTCAGTTATGGATTGAATTCAGCCATGGTTTAGTGTCAATCAGCCTCTTCTAAAAGGGTCATTATGGATTGAAGTCATCCTTGGATTAAAGAGAAAATTTAAGTTTTGTACCAAATGAGCCTAAAAAATAGCTAACCTCAAGAGATAATAGGGAAAAGAATTTTAGTAAGAAGATGTACACATACCACTGAAAATATTGTTAATAGTCCGCCAATAGATAAGATGCATGCAGGTTGTGCTGGATAGATAAGATAGTAGTGCTCCTCTCCTGAAGTTTATGCCGAGCTACAAGAGTGCCCTCCTTGTGATGATATTGACTTTTTTTAGGGAAGAGTAGTTTGTTACTGAGGAAAATTTGTACGAGTGATGGTCTAGGACTCCCTGAAAGGTAAGAATACATATGCAAATTTTTTTCCTCCCTTAAGAAACTTAGCAAATTGAAATGATCTGGATGGTGACGTCTCCCTTCTTCCACGAGTATGTTGTTGGCTGCTCCGGTTATGCAAACAATGAGCTGATAATCACCAAGCAGAGTGTAGAGATTCTTCCAAGAATAAGGAATTAATATGATGAATAACCAGTGATTGACTTAGATGATCTATGATGAATTGATTAGGGCAGATAGATTTCGGTGCCGAAACCTTTTGTTAGCTTAAGACCTTCGTCTCCAAACCCAACTTGTTGTTGCGGCGCCTACTGCTGCTCTAGAAACCAAACTCAATAATAATAATCATAGATAATCCATTTGGTTCAATGACCCTTCTTATATAGCTTAGCATGTCACTTTTAGGGTTTGCGCTTTACTTTTTGCATGCATGCAATTCTAATTTCTCGTTGACTTTAAGCCTAAAGAAATAAGGTTTTCTTTACCATACTCATGACTTAATACTTCATGAATGCTCTGTTATGCTCTATGTATCAAATGCCCTTAGTCAATTCCCTTTTCATGTAGTACATGCTCAATCCTATGGGAATTAAATTGGTTCGAAGGTGTTTTGGTGGTTAAGTAGAAGAGGACATTACAAAAATGTCAAAATGCACCTTTTTGCATTCTTCGATGATGACCAAGTCTCAATGACCCATCCATGGTTCTCAACCATTATAATGACATCCATCCCACAAAGGTGCAACTACATGTCATTGTAGATAGCCCATGATTTTGATAAGCCCTCTCTAGCACATAAAGGGATCTTCTTACCTTCCTTGAAGTTGTTTAGAAATTTTAGACCAAAGAAATCTTAGTGCGGTGGTTCGAGGGCACGTTCATGTAGAGGTATTTTAATGAAGCATGTTTAATTGTATTTTATATTTTTTGGTATTTGATTATTATATTTTCCAGTACACATTTACATGGAAAATCTAAGACTAAAATTGCATATGACTTCATAATCTATATTGGAGCTAAATATGAAGCAAAGTGATTAATACTAAGCCAACATAGATCCATTATAAACTCAACTATTAACCATTAGTGGCATCTAAATTTCTATTTCATTGAGGCTTGATTTTTTTGTCAATTTTAAAATTTTTACACCTCCAAAAATTTACCCTTAAATAAATTTTATCCCTCTAGGTGGGCTAATTTTTTTCCTAAAACAACATATATTTTTTTAATAGCTTTTTTTTGTTCTAATTTTTTATTTATAAGCCTACATGAAATTTTTTAATTGCATTTTATTTTTGGGACAACCTAACCAAATTGATAACATTTTACCCATGTTGGGCTATGTTCGGCAAGAAACCACCTCAGAAGCTAGGCTAATTGATAACATCTAGCGTCATATTGGGCTATAAACCACCTCACTAGTCTTACCTTAGACCACATTAATTAAATTAATTAAATTAATTATTTTTACAAATAATCTCAAGATTAAAAAAATCTTAAATTCATCTCTACTTCAACAACTTACTTGCATTGAGTCCTCACTTTCCCTGCCAAAGAATATCAATAATAAAAATAAAAGTCTCATTGAAACCCCTCACCTGAAATTCCATTGAATAAGTTTCTTAAAGTGAAATCCGATTGAAGACTTTTTTTTTAAATGGTAAGCACTAGTGAAAAATTTTAGATTGATTATTTATACATGAGCCAAATCTATGTGAAATGCATAGGTAACAATAGTGTCTGTCCTTTGGTTCTTCCAATTGTCTAAGAACTTTAACGTGGAATTTGTTGGGTTTGTTGCAGCACAGAATAAAAGAGGTGGTTTTATAGTTCTTCCAACTATATGATAATTTAACTGTGGAATTTATTCGGTTTGTTGCACCACATAATAAAAGAGGCTATTTATTTTCAGGGTCTGTTGGAGCTGCTGCACAGTATATCCATTTACCTCCAAGAAAGAGGTATTTACATTTCTGTTTAATTCAATACATTAGTTATTTCTTTTCCAATTTCCAGAGATTTCAAATCCTATTTCTTTCTACATTACTGGACTCCTTTTTAATTTTGTTGGTTTTGTTATTGCTAAAGTTTGGAATTTATAGCAGTTAAGGGTTCTCCGTGACTAATGTCAAGTTATGCAAACTGCTGGATTTGGATTTGCTTTCTAAAATGTGTGGTTGCTTAGGCAGGTAGGTCTCGTCGTCGCTGAACAAGATGACACGCAATAACAAGAAGGGCAGGCCGAAGAGATCCGAGCAAGAAAAGGCTGAAGTTGCACATGCACCCTCATTCCCCACAGAAGATGATAAAGTATTAAACTTGCAGATACTGAATGCCAATCTCGTTAAACTAATAGATGGCTTAAGAAAAGAAAAGGATGTTTTGACAACAAATGTTACTGAAATGCAATCCGAAATTGGAGCTGCAAGGAGAAAGACTGGAGAATGGAAAGAGGCTGAAAAAGAATTCAGAAAAGAAATTGGAAGGAAGGATGACGAACACGAAGCTGCGATTTCTCAAGCATGCAAGAAAATAATGAAAGCCGAGGAAAGATTCAACAGCAAAATCTCTGCTGAAGAAGACGAGTGTAAAGCACTGACTCTTGATAAAATGAATTTGGAGGTTACTGTTTTGCAGTTGCAAAATCAAATTGAAGCGAGATCTGCAGAATTAGAGGAAAGCGATAAAGGCTTAAAATTGGGAAAGGATGTGCTTTTATCACAGATTGCAGCAGCCGAAAAGGAAACTTCCGAGATCACTAGAAGTAGCCAAATGGCACATGAAGCTTTTAATGTGGAGAAGGAGAACCTGTTGAGCAGGCTTGCAGAGATAGAAACAAACCTCGAGTTGGCGGTCAATGAGAAAAGGTCACTGGGCGAGAGAAATAGAAAAATAAATACTGAAGTTGAGTCTTTGAAGGCCCATTTGAATGAGTACAGTGAAAAACTCGTTAGGGTGGAAGATGAAAAGCAATCGTTGGAAGCTGTGTCTGGAAGCATAGCAGAGGGGTTGGAGGATTTAATGAACAAAATGCAACGATGGAAAAAGAGCATGCAAGGAAGTATGGAGAATACCAAGCTGCGATTTCTCATGCAGCTAAACAATTGCTGGAAGCTCAAAAAAGATTCAATACCGAAATTTCTGAGAAAGAAGATGAGTGTAAAGCAATGAATCTTGATAAAAAGAGTTTGGAGGCTACTGTTTTGCGGTTGAAAGATAAAATTGAAACGAGATCTGCAGAATTAGAGGCAAGCAATAAAGGTCGGAAATTGGAAAAGGATATTCTCTGTAAAGATAAAATTGAAGCGAGATCTGCAGAATTAGAGGCAAGCAATAATGGTCGGAAATTGTAAAAGGATATTCTCTTATCACAGATTGTAGCAGCGAAAAGGGAGGCTGTAGAAATCAGCAGAAATAGGCAAATGGCAGAGGAAGCGCTTAATGCCAAGAAGGAGAATCTGTTGAGCTGGATTGCAGAGCTACAGACAAGCCTCGTGTTGATGGCTAACGAGAAAGAGTCACTCAGCCAGACAAACAGAGACCTAAAGAATGAAGGGGAATATTTTAATATGAATGAGTACAGTGAAAAACTTCTTAGGATGGAAGATGAAAAGCAAGCGTTGGAAGCTGTGTCTGTAAGCATAGAAGAGAGGTTGGAAGATTTAATTGAACAAAATGCAACGGTGGAAACAGAGCATGAAAGGAAGTATGGAGAATACCAAGCTGCGATTTCTCAAGCAAAAGAACAATTGTTCGAAGCTGAGGAAAAATCCAATTCCCAAATGTGTGCTAAAGAAGACGACTGTAAAGCTGTGAACCTTGATAGAAAGAAAATGGAGGCTACTGTTTTGAAGTTGAAAAATGAAATTCAAGCGAGATCTGCTGAATTAGAGGCAAACAGTAAAGGTTGGAAATTGTAAAAGGATACTTTTTTATCACAGATTGGAGCAGCCAAAAAGGAGACTGTCCATATCACTAGAAGTAGCCAAATGGCACAGGAAGTTTTTAATACTGAGAAGGAGAACCTGTTGAACAGGCTTGCAGAGCTACAGACAAACCTCGAGTTGATGGCTAACGAGAAAGGGTCACTCAGACAGACAAATAGAGAGCTAAAGACTGAAGGGGAGTCTTTGAAGGCCCAGTGGAAAGAGCACAGTGAAAAACTAGTTAGCCTGAAAGATGAAAAGCAGGCGTTGGAAGCTGCGTCTGTAAGCCAGGGAGAGAGGTTGGAGGAAATTAATAGCCTTCAAAAGCAGGTGGATGAAAATGTAAAGAAACATTCTGATGTAATTCAACAGCACAAGGTAGAAGAAAATTCACTGAAAGAACAGAATGAAATGTTAGCAGAGAAGGTTCGTAATGTCAGGTTTCTACTTCACATAAGGGATGAATGTAATCACGAAATTCCGGTTGAAAATGACAAGGAAATTATTAGCCTTCGAAAGCAGGTGGGTGAAAATGTAAAGCAACATTCTCATGTAATTCAGCAGTACAAGGTAGAAGGAAATTCGCTGAAACAGGAGGTTCTTAATATCGGGTCTCTGCTTCAAATAAGGGATAAAAGTATTCACGAAAGCAGAGTTGAAAATGGATAACTTAGCAACCAGGTTGAGGAGTTGAGTAATACAATTGTAGAGCTGCATGAAGCAAATGCCATTGTAGTGCAAGAAAAGGACGATCTGAAGAGGAAATTTGAATCAGTTCATGCAGAGTCTGACAATGATTATAAAGTGATGGAGGAGAAACAGTCTGAGTTCCTGAAGGAAAAAGAAGAACAAGAAAAGACAATTAAGTCACTGCGGGGAGAGATTAAGTCTCTTATGGATGAGAAAAGTTCGGTTTCTCGAGATCTCAACTAAGCGAACAAAAAACATCAAGATTTTTCAGAAAAACGTGTACAGAGTCCGCATCCAACCATACCACAGGGAAAAAGGACTGTCTTAGTTGATACTGTAAACCATATGGATGTGAACGAAAATAAGAAACCGTCCGCTGTGAATGAAAAGCAAGGTAAGCAGGAAAAGAGAAACCGCAATGGTCGGAAGCAAAGCAAAGCGCCACAGAAAGCGCAACTGAAGGGAAAGTGAGAAGCAAATCCTCAATACCCGGACTCAATTTCTTTCTTTTTTTTCATAACTTTTCATCAGCTAGGTCGGCTTTGAGGTGTTGTTCTAAAATAAAACACTTCTGATGTGATGCTGTTAAATGCCACAGTTTTCTTTGTTGCTGTAAAATTAGAAGTTTTGTAGCAGCAAAACCATCATTATCACTTTATTGCTGTAAAATTAGAAGTTTTGTTGTAGCAAAACCATCATTATCTTGATGTGTTGCTGTAAATGCTACAACTTTTGTGTGTTGTAGCAATAACGATACGATGGTTTTTTAAGATTAAGAGCATTCCATATATTCCTTATCTAGTTTTGTTCAAAACAATACAATATGTATGTTAAATTGAGCCACCTCTATTAAGCTGTTGCAAGATTGTGGAATGCATTGCTGAAAAATGCTGTGGTTGTATTTTCAAGTTGTTGCAAATGGTTTTCTTTTTAAAATGTTAAATCGTGTCTTAAACCTCTGCGATTTAAACTAATCCCACGGGTTTTCTTCCCGGAGATTTAGAAAAACTGCGTAAAGAAATCTTAAAATTCTTTTAAACAGTGTGTTGAAATTCCGAGAATATAGGCGATATAGGTGTTTAAGATTTCATCCTTAAATTCAGAATCACAATCACAATTTGATAGGTTCGCAACAGGATTTGATCAAATACACAGCAAAGAGAAATGCTTAAAATCGTCGTCGTTTAAATGGTTGCAGAAATTCGATCCCTTCAGGAGATTTGTGAATACATGCACGATTATAAATCTCTATGAAAGTAACTAACCCATATCAATACTAGCACACCAAGGTAACATGTGGGGCTCGTAGACACCGATAGGTCACACGTTAAGTGTCACTAATAAAATATCACTTACTTGTTGTCCTCTTCTTTTAGTTAAATGTTATCTATTACAAGTTATCCATGCATCACCTACTATTTATCCACGCATCACTTAATTTTTATATTCTTTTTTCTTAATAATTTTATATTTTGAATTTCTAACGCCCATAGAATCAACTTGTCTCATGCTCGTGCAATCTAGAAAAAAAATAGGTGCTTGTCCACCCCAAAATCTCAGATAAAAACACCTATTAGTGTAATAACATTTGCTTATAGAAATTAATAAATATGAACAATGCAGGTATTATCACTAACCTTGCTTTTAATAAATAATAAAAAATTGATACATTATTACATTTTCAAATTAAAAAAAGAATTATTTTTACAAGTCCCCTAGGAGGTACCCCTTCTATCAACACACAGTTTATGAAGAAACCAGTTTCCTTTTGTTTTGCTACAGTCTTTATGACGAAACCATTTGGATTTTTTTTTGCTCTCATGTAAATCTATAAAAGGAAATAAGAAAGTAGTTTTTTTCCATTAGATTTCAAATGTTGAATTTTCATTTCCATTATAGTGTAGATGGATATCTCTTCCACTTGGTTTTTCTTTCTTTCGTTTTTAAATTAGATTTTAAATGTTAATGTTTTGGGGAAGTCTCTAGGACCAAATGCACTCTTTTATATCAGAAATCTACTTATTTTTCAATAAGGAATAACTATTGCAGGGAGGTCACGGGTTTTCTATGCGAAGAAATTTGCATAAGAGCCAATTTTCATCATGCTATTGCAAACAAAAATGCCTTATGGAATTTCATGAAAGGTTGGGCAGAATGTAGCGTGGGATTTCCTATTTCTATGAATCCTCAACACACGAGAATGGTGTTTCAATGAGAGAAAGCGAATTACGTAAAACCCAGCATTTCTAGTATTAAGTAGGTGGAGATTGATCGGATTAATGAAGCACGGGTTTTTAGGTGTTTAACGTGGGATGATTTACAACCCATAGAATATCCATAAAACAACGTATGTATGGGTGACACCTAAACATCATCATCATTCTCACCATTACGCGGGTTTTTTTGATGACGACGATGATGATGAGGATGATGATGATGATGAAGAAGATGAAGATGATGATGATGGTGATGGTGATGGTGATGATGATGATGAGAATGATGTTGATGGTGATCAAGGTGATGATGATGACCATGTTGTTGATGATGATGATGATGATGATGTTCAAGGTGATGATGATGATGAGGATGCGGATGACGATGAGGAAGGTGATGAGGCTGATGATGATGGTGATGGTGATGGTGATGATGATGATGAGAATGATGTTGATGGTGATCAAGGTGATGATGATGATCATGTTGATGATGATGATGATTATGATGATGTTCAAGGTGATGATGATGACGAGGATGACGATGAGGAAGGTGATGAGGATGATGATGATGGTGATGTTGATGGTGATGATGATGATGAGAATGATGTTGATGGTGATCAAGGTGATGATGATGATCATGTTGATGATAATGACGATGATGATGTTCAAGGTGATGATGATGATGAGGATGAGGATGATGATGAGGAAGGTGATGAGGATGTTCATCATGTTCATGATGAGGACGATGATGATGATGAGGATGATGAGGATTATGAAGGTGATGATGATGATGAGGATGATGATGATGATGTTCATGATGTTGATGGTGATGAGGATGATGATGATGTTCACTATGATGAAGGTGATGATGATGATGTTCATGAAATTGATGGTGCAAATGATGATGATGATGAGGATGATGATGATGATGAATGATGATGATGTTCATGATGTTGATAGTGGGGATGATGATGATGATGTTCATGATGTTGATGGTGATGAATGGTGATGATGATGATGATGATGAGGATGATGATGATGTTCATGATGTTCATGGTGAGGATGATATTGATGGTGATGATGATGATAATGATGTTCATGATGATGGTGATGATGAGGAGGAGGATGATGATGATGATGTTCATGATGTTGATGTTGATGATGAGGAGGATGATGATGATGATGTTCATGATGTTGATGGTGATGATGATGATCATGGTGATGATGTTCAAGGTGATGATGATGATGAGGATGAGGATGACGATGAGGAAGGTGATGATGATGTTCATGATGTTGATGGTGATGATGATGATCATGGTGATGATGTTCAAGGTGATGATGATGATGAGGATGAGGATGACGATGAGGAAGGTGATGATGATGTTCATGATGTTGATGGTGATGATGATGATGAGGATGATGATGATAATGAAGGTGATGATGCTGATGAGGATGATGATGATGATGTTCATGATGTTGATGGTGACAAGGATGATGATGATGTTCATGATGTTCATGATGTTGATGATGATGATGTTCATGATGTCGATGGTAATGACGATGATGATGATGTTCATGATGTTGATGGTGATGATGAGGAGGATGATGATGATGATGATGTTCATGATGTTGATGTTGATGATGATGATGTTCATGATGTTGATGGTGATGATGATGATGTTCACGATGTTGATGGTGATGATGATGATCATGTTGATGATGATGATGATGATGTTCACGATGTTGATGGTGATGATGATGATCATGTTGATGATGATGATGATGATGTTCAAGGTGATGATGATGATGAGGAT
>LPNX011235033.1:38627-80341 GCA_001517045.1 Pseudotsuga menziesii
ATGAACGCTATTTTTGGTTTTACAAAATGTGCATGCGATTTGTATGCAAATAACGTGCTCGCATGTTGTTTCTATATAATGCGCACCCGTTTTGTTTAGTTAAATCGTGCTCACGTATTGTTTAAATTCAAAAATTTATTCCCTCCAAATGATAAGGCCGAGCCTCCACCCTTGCTTTCATGGAATTCCTATACCTATGTGTCTGCTTTGTACTTTGCTTCTGATTCAACGTGCCTGTGTCTTGGAGTATGATACGCCATGGAAAATTCAACATTATATCCAAATTTTCAATATGCTCATGTTTAGTGGTTCGTTTGATTATGCTGCACACCTCCATTTTTTATGAGATTTTAGAAACAGATATGGTCGTGCAAAATAGTCGTGCACTAGTCCTATATGTTCTCTATATTTATACCGGTTTTCGTAAGTTCCTACATATATGATGGCGATGGTGTTGATGATGATGATGATGAGGAAGGTGATGATGATGATGATGATGAATATTAAGGTAATGAAGATGATGATCATGTTGATGATGATGATGATGATGACAGTGGTGATGATGATGAAGATGATGAGGAAGGTGATGATGATGATGATGTTGATGACAACGATGGTGATGATCATGTTCATGATGTTGATGGTGATGATGATGGTCATGATGTTGATGATCATGAAGTTGAAGATGATGATAATGTTAATGATGATGATGATGATGATGAAATTGAAGATGATGAAGAAGATGAAAATGATGATGAATGCTATTTTTTGGTTTTACAAAATGTGCATGCGATTTGTATGCAAATAACGTGCTCGCATGTTGTTTCTATATAATGCGCACCCATTTTGTTTAGTTAAATAATTGCGCTCGCGTATTGTTTAAATTCAAAAATTTATTCCCTCCAAATGATAAGACCGAGCCTCCACCCATGCTTTCATGGAATTCCTATACCTATGTGTCTGCTTTGTACTTTGCTTCTGATTCAACGTGCCTGTGCCTTGGAGTATGATAAGCCATGGCAAATTCAACATTATATCCAAATTTTCAATATGCTTGTGTTTAGTGGTTCGTTTTATTATGCTACACACCTCCATTTTTTATGAGATTTTAGAAACAGATATGGTCGTGCAAAATAGTCGTGCACTAGTCCTATATGTTCTCTATATTTATACCGGTTTTCGTAAGTTCCTACATATATGATGGCGATGGTGATGATGATGATGATGATGAGGAAGGTGATGATGATGATGATGATGAATATTAAGGCAATGAAGATGATGATCATGTTGATGATGATGATGATGATGACAGTGGTGATGATGATGAAGATGATGAGGAAGGTGATGATGATGATGATGTTGATGATGACGATGGTGATGATCATGTTCATGATGTTGATGGTCATGATGATGGTCATGATGTTGATGATCATGAAGTTGAAGATGATAATCATGTTAATGATGATGATGATGATGAAATTGAAGATGATGAAGAAGATGAAAATGATGATGAACGCTATTTTTGGTTTTACAAAATGTGCATGCGATTTGTATGCAAATAACGTGCTCGCATGTTGTTTCTATATAATGCACACCCATTTTGTTTAGTTAAATCGCGCTCGCGTATTGTTTAAATTCCAAAATTTATTCCCTCCAAATGATAAGGCCGAGCCTCCACCCATGCTTTCATGGAATTCCTATACCTATGTGTATGCTTTGTACTTTGCTTCTGATTCAATGTGCCTGTGCCTTGGAGTATGATAAGCCATGGCAACTTCAACATTATATCCAAATTTTCAATATGCTCGTGTTTAGCGGTTCGTCTGATTATGCTGCACACCTCCATTTTTTATGAGATTTTAGAAACAGATATGTTCATGCAAAATAGTCATGCACTAGTCCTATATGTTCTCTATATTTATACCGGTTTTCCTAATTTCCTACATATATCTTATAATTTGTCCAAAAAATAAAAAGTTCCCGTTAAAATTTATCTAACTTTAGATAGTTAATAGCATTTTCAATAGAAAAAATATACATATTTGGAAAGTTCATTCAATTTCCTACATTTCTTGTGTTTTACTGATCTCAAGATTCATTGTGTAAGTGTCTCAAAATATCCATGCAAGTTGATGGATGCCTGTTTTTTTAGTTTTGTATTGCATCTAACGTGCCAAAAGAGACCCTCAACTTCTTGCAGACAAGACCTGGGATTGAAATTTGATTTGGATGACACAAGACCTAGGCAAAAGCTATATATACATTGGTGCATTGAGATATCACGAGACATTGTGTTGTGCATGGAGAAACTTTGTTGTGAGTGCATGTGTTGATTGTTTCTCACTTTCATAAGTTCATCATTGATCTTTTTACAGACTCTGAGAGAGAGTTCCACATGGAATCTTTGCGTGGTGTTCTAGTGTGCATGGCAATGATCCATCTCGAGGGTGGAGTTGAGCTAGCACTCGCGCTACTCTCTTCTATTGTTGGGAGGAACTCATTCTCCAAGTATTTTTTTTTCAATTAAGTGCCTCTAATCCATCGATGGATTTGTTTTCATTTATGCTAAGATGATAGGTAAACCCCGTGACCGTCGAATGGGTATGGTTATTTGTTTGTTTCTTGTAAAATAAATAAAAATAACAAACCTTTTATTTTTATTTTAGATCCATTGATTTTCTGGTGTCCATTATTTTGGACTCTAGAGATAGGCTAATAGTATTAACTCCCAGATTTTATCTATAGTAGACCACCATATAATCTTCTCCTAAACCTCTTGTTCATGAATGATTTTTTTCCATCTATTTTTAGTCAACGAGGCGTTCCTCCGTTTCTACCGATTTTTGTAGTAGGGTCCTTCTATTTCCCTTAGTATAATGTTCCATACTTAGAATCTCTTATTCACAAAATTATTTATTGAACTTGAGAGAACCACTAATCCTAAAAACGTTTTTCTCATGGAAAATCTAACGTGGGAGTGCCATGATTTTCCTGTTTTGAAATTTCTAGTTAATAAGAATGTCATCCCTATTTCCCTGTTCCTGCCCGCCTTTTACGGGATCTTAATTCTTTGAATGACGAGCTTTTTGACTCGGAATGTTATCTGTCACTTGTAGCCTACCTCACTTTTGATTTTTTTTGTTCTACCAAGTTAGAAACTATTGAATCGACATGCAAGTCATATTTCGGTGATGACATATAAAAATATTATTTTGGATTCAATATTATAAGTCGTTATTTTTATTATTTTCATTTTCCATGTTTTCATAATTAATTGCATAAAACGAGTTTGGGTCTATTACACAAAATCAATCTACCTCTTCTAAAAGGGTGGTTGTGGATTAAAGTAAAGAATGGATTGAATTCAATTATGTATTGAAGTCAATCTGTAATTCAACCTTGGACTGAATTCAATGTTGGATTGAAGTTAGCCCTAGCTTGAAGTCACCCTTTTCATTAAGTCAACCTTAGATTGAAGCCACCTTTGTATTGGATTCAAGAATGGATCGAGGTCAGACTTTGATTGATGCCAACCTTGCTCCAAATTCAACTATGGATGGGAGTCTACCATGGATTGAAGTCAACATTGGATTGAAGGCAGCCTTGGATTGAAGTCAACCTTATATTGAAGTCAACTATGGAGTGAAGTAAACCTTTGATTCAAGTCATCCTTGGATTAGAGTCAACCATGGATTGAAGTCAACCTTTGATTCAAGTCATCCTTGGATTAGAGTCAACCATGGATTGAAGTCAACCTAAAATTTATTTAAACCTAAGTTAAATCCGTACTTTACATAAAATCAACCATGGATTAAAGCCAATGATGGATTGAAGTAAACCTTGGAATGAAAGAAACGTTGGATTGAAGTCAACCATGGATTCCAGTCAACCATGGACTGAAAATTCAACTATGGATTGAATTCAACCTTGCTTAATAGTCAACTATGGATTGAATTTAACCATGGATTGATGTCAATCTTGGACAAATTCAACTTGCTTAAAATTTAACTATGGATGGAAGGCGACTGTGCATTGAAGTCATCCAATGATTGAATTTAACCATGGTTTGAGTCCAACCTTGCTCATAAAGTCGACTATGGATTCAAGTGAACCAAGGAGTAAAGAAAACCTTGGATTGAAGCCAACCATAGCTTAAAGTTAGCCATGGATTGTAGTCAACATTTGGATTATAGTCAACCTTGGATTGAAGTCAACCTTCATAAAAATTCAGTTATGGATTGAAGTCAACCATGGTTTAGTGTGAATCAGCCTCTTCTAAAAGTGTCATTACAAATTGAAGTCATCCTTGGATTAAAGCCAAAATTTAAGTGAACCTTGGATTCAATTCATCCTTGTGTTAAATTCAAAATTTAAGTCAATATTGGATGGAAGTCAACCTTAGATGGAAGTCAAACTTGGATTGAATTCACCCATAGATTGAAGTCAAACTTGGATTGAAGTACACCATGAATTGAAGTCAACCTTAGATTGAATTCAACTATGGATTCGAGTAAACCTTGCTTTAAGTCAATTATGGATTGAAGTTAGCCAATGATTAAAGTCAACCTTGAATGGATGTCAACCATTGGATTAGAATCAACCATGGTTTTAAGTCGACCTTGGATTGGAGCTAACCAAGAATTGAAGTAAACCACGGATTGAAGTCAACCTTCCTTAAATTTCAAACATGGCTTAAAATAAACCTTCCTTAAAACTCAACTACGTATTGAATTCAACCATTGTTCAAAGTCAATCAACCTCTTCTAAAAGTGTGGTTGTCGATTGAAGTTAAGAATGAACCACTTATGTCTCTTTGGAAACCACTTATGGTGGATAGATCCTAAAAAATAGACATGCTTTGTGGGTGTAAGTGTCTTTCATGGTGATTGAGAGAAAGAAGCTTCATTTATGGCACAAGGCCCTTGTTTTACTTCCATGATCTTCATTATACCTTTAGGAATATTATCTTTCCACAAATAATCTAATCGTTGTACCCATGTCCCAATTCGAGGTGACTAATAGCATACACAGTTCAAATGTGGTGGTTTTAGGATTTTTCTATGTAATCCTATGAAGTAAAGTTTGGGATTTAGTGCTCTTAATTTTCTTACAATAGTATGCCCAAGGAGTCAAGAGTTATCTATAGTGCCAAATATCTCATAATGGAGCATAAATTCAACTCAAATGCCAAGGCACCCTAAAGAGGGACTGTATTATGGTTTATAGGTTTTGTTGACAATGATCCATACAAAAACATGTGTAATTAGAGAATATGGATAGTGTTTCCCTATTTACCATTTTTATTCCTCAACAACCTTTCTTTTACATAAATCCTACTCATGGCACTCATATCAACTTTGAAGTATATAAACCACCTATAAAAGGATCCTTGAAAATGAAAAAACTGTAATATCCCAAATGATATTCTAATGTACTTTGCCACTATGTTTGTGGTTCAGAAACTCAAGATTTTCTATAAAGATGTATAAAATGTGCAAAATTTTTTGTACCAAATGACCCTAAAAAATAGCTAACCACAAGAGATAATAGGGAAAGGAATTTTAGTAAGAAGATGTACACATACCACTAAAAATATTGCTAATAGTCCACCACTAGATCAGATGCATGCACGTTGTGTTGGATAGATAAGATAGTAGTGCTCCTCTCCTGAAGTTTACGCGGAGCTACAAGAGTGTCATGCTTGTGATGATATTTACTATTTTTAGGGAGAAGTAGTTTGTTACTGCTGAAAATTTGTACGACTAATGGTCTAGGCCTCCCTGAAAGGTAAGAATACACATGCAAAGTTTTTTCCTCCCTTAAGAAACCTAGCGAATTGAAATGCTCTAGATGGTGACGTCTCCCTTCTTCCACGAGTATGTTGTGTTGTTGGGTACTCCAGTTATGCAAACAATGAACTAATAATCAACAAGCAGAGTGTAGAGATTCTTATAAGAACGAGGAATTAATATGATGAATAACTCATGATTGACTTGGATGATCTATCCTAAATTGATTAGGGCAGATAGATTTCGGTGCGGAAACCCCTTGTTAGCTTAAGACCTTCGTCTCCAAACCCAACTTATTGCTGTGATGCCTACTGCTGCTCTAGAAACCAAACTCAATAATAATAATCACAGATAATCCATTCGGTTCAATGACCCTTCTTATATAGCTTAGCATGTCACTTTTAGGGTTTGCATGTCACTTTTAGGGTTTGCGCTTTACTTTTTGCATGCATGCAATTCTAATTTCTCATTGACTTTAAGCCTAAGGAAATAAGTTTTTCTTTACCATACTCATGACTTAATACTTCATGAATGCTCTGTTATGCTCTAGGTATCAAATGCCCTTAGTCAATTCCCTTTTCCTATTGTACACACTTGATCCTATGTGCATTAAATAGGTTCGAAGGTGTTTTGGTGGTTAAGTAGAAGAGGACATTACAAAAACGTCAAAATGCACCTTTTTGCATTCTTCGATGATGACCAAGTCTCAATGACCCATCCATGGTTCTCAACCATTATAATGACATCCATCCCACAAAGGTGCAACTACATGTCATTGTAGATAGCCCATGATTTTGATAAGCCCTCTCTAGCGCATAAAGGGATCTTCTTACCTTCCTTAAGTTGTTTAGAAATTTTAGACTAAATAAATCTTAGTGTGGTGGTTCGAGGGCATGTTCAGGTAGAGGTATTTTAATGAAGCATGTTTAATTGTATTTTATATTTTTTGGTATTTGATTATTATAATTTCCAGTACACATTTACATGGAAAAGCTATGACTAAAATTGTATATTACTTCATAATCTATATTGGAGCTAAATATGAAGAAAAGTGATTAATACTAAGCCAACATAGATCCATTATAAACTCAACTATCAACCATTAGTGGGATCTAATTTTCTATTTCAATGAGGCTTCATTTTTTTTTTAATTTTAAAATTTTTACACCTCCAAAAATTTACCCTTAAATAAATTTTATCCCTCTAGGTGGGCTAATTTTTTTCTTGAGACAACATATATTTTTTTAATAGCTTTGTTTTCTTCTAACTTTTTATTTATAAGCCGACATGAAATTTTTTTAATTGCATTTTATTTTTGGTACACAAGCTAAGCAAATTGATAACATTTTACCCATGTTGGGCTATGTTCGGCGAGAAACCACCTCACTACGTGTTTTTACCTCTACTTAATCATTTTTATAAATAATCTCCAGTAGTAAAACCCCCTTAAATTCACCTCTACTTTAACACTTAATTCACCTCTACTTTGATACTTACTTGCATTGAGTCGGTTTTTGGTACATAAGCTAGGCTAATTGATAACATCTAGCGTCATATTGGGTTATAAACCACCTCACTACTCTTATCTTAGACCACATTAATTAAATTAATTATTTTTACAAATAATCTTAAGATTAAAAAAATCTTAAATTCATCTCTACTTCAACAAGTTACTTGCATTGAGTCCCCAGTTTCCCTGCCAAAGAATATCAATAATAAAAAGGAAAGTCTCATTGAAACTCCTCACCTCACTTTTTCTACCCAACAAAATCAATAAAAAAACCTGAAATCCCATTGAATAGGTTTTTTAAAGTGAAATTAGATTGAAGACTTTTTTTTTAAATGGTAACCACTACTGAAAAATTTATTGTTTATTTATACATGAGCCAAATCTATGTGAAATGCATCGTGTATGTCCTTTGGTTCTTTTGATTGTCTAAGAACTTTGCGGTGAAATTTGTTGGGTTTTTTGCAGCACAGAATAAAAGAGGTGGTTTTATAGTTCTTCCAACTGTATGATAATTTAACTCTGGAATTTATTAGGTTTGTTGCACCACAGAATAAAAGAAGCTATTTTTTTCAGGGTCTGTTGTAGCTGCCTGCACAGTATATCCATTTACTTCCAAGAAAGAGGTATTTACATTTCTGTTTAATTCAATACATTATTTATTTCTTTTCCAATTTCCAAAGATTTCAAATCCTATTTCTTTCTACATTATTGGACTCCTTTTTAATTTTGTTGGTTTTGTTATTGCTAAAGTTTGGAATTTATAGCAGTTAAGGGTTCTCCGTGACTAATGTCAAATTATGCAAACTGCTGGAGTGGGATTTTCTTTCTAAAATGTGTGGTTGCTTAGGCAGGTAGGTCTCGTCGTCGCTGAACAAGATGACACGCAATAACAAGAAGGGCAGGTCGAAGAGATCCAAGAAAGAAAAGGATAAAGTTGTACATGTACCCTCATTCCCCATAGAAGATGATAAAGTATTAAACTTACAGATACTCAATGCCAATCTTGTTAAACTAATCGATGGCTTAAGAAAAGAGCAGGATGTTTTGACAACAAATGTTACTGAAATGCAATCCGAAATTGGAGCTGCAAGGATAAAGACTGAAGAATGGAAGGAGGCTGAAAAAGAATTCAGAAAAGAACTTGGAAGGAAGGATGGCGAACACGAAGCTGCGATTTCTCAAGCATGCAAGAAAATAATGAAAGCCGAGGAAAGATTCAACAGCAAAATCTCTGCCAAAGAAGACGAGTGTAAAGCACTGACTCTTGATCAAATGAATTTGGAGGTTACTGTTTTGCAGTTGCAAAATCAAATTGAAGCGAGATCTGCAGAATTAGAGGAAAGCGATAAAGGCTGGAAATTGGAAAAGGATGTGCTTTTATCATAGATTGCAGCAGCGGAAAAGGAGACTTCCGAGATCACTAGAAGTAGCCAAATGGAACATGAAGCTTTTAATGCGGAGAAGGAAAACCTGTTGAGCAGGCTTGCAGAGTTAGAAACAAACCTCGAGTTGGCGGTCAATGAGAAAAGGTCACTGGGCGAGAGAAATAGAGAAATAAGTACTGAAGCTGAGTCTTTAATGAAGGCCCATTCGAATGAGTACAGTGAAAAACTCGTTAGGGTGGAAGATGAAAAACAATCGTTTGAAGCTGTGTTGGAAGCATAGCAGAGGTGTTGGAGGATTTAATTGAACAAAATGCAACGATGGAACAAGAGCATGCAAAGAAGTATGCATAATACCAAGCTGCAATTTCTCATGTAGCTAAACAATCGCTGGAAGCTCAGGAAAGATTCAATACCAAAATTTCTGTGAAAGAAGATGAGTGTAAAGCAATGAATCTCGGTAAAAAGAGTTTGGAGGCTACTGTTTTGCGGTTGAAAAATAAAATTGAAGCGGGATCTGCAGAATTAGAGGCAAGCAATAAAGGTCAGAAATTGATAAAGGATATTCTCTTATCACAGATTGTAACAGAGAAAAGGGAGACTATATAAATAAATAGAAATAGGCAAATGGCAGAGGAAGCTCTTAATGCCGAGAAGGAGAACCTGTTGAGCAGGATTTCAGAGCTACAGACAAGCCTCGTGTTGATGGCTAACGAGAAAGAGTCACTCAGCCAGACAAATAGAGAGCCAAGGAATGAAGGGGAATATTTTAAGGCCCATATGAATGAGTACAGTGAAAAACTTCTTAGAATGGAAGATGAAAAACAAGCGTTGGAAGCTATGTCCGTAAGCATAGAAGAGAGATTGGAAGATTTATTTGAACAAAATGCAACGATGGAAACAAAGCATGAAAGGAAGTATGGATAATACCAAGCTGCGATTTCTTGCGCAAAACAACAATTGTTCGAAGCTAAGGAAAGATTCAATTCCCAAATTTGTGCTAAAGAAGACGACTGTAAAGTTGTTAGCCTTGATAAAAAGAAAATGAAGTTACTGTTTTGAAGTTGACAAATGAAATTCAAGCGAGATCTGCTGAATTAGAGGAAAACAGTAAAGGTTGGAACTTGGAAAAGGATACTTTTTTATCACAAGCCAAATGGCACAGGAAGTTTTTAATACTGAGAAGGAGAACCTATTGAGCAGGCTTGCAGAGCTACAGACAAACCTCGAGTTGATGGCTAACGAGAAAGGGTCACTGAGACAGACAAAGAGAGAGCTAAAGACTGAAGGGGAGTCTTTGAAGGCCCAGTTGAAAGAGCATAGTGAAAAACTAGTTAGCCTGGAAGATGAAAAGCAGGCGTTGGAAGCTGCGTCTGTAAGCCTGGGAGAGAGGTTGGAGGCTTTACTTAAACAAAAAGAAACGATGGAAAAGGAAATTAATAGCCTTCAAAAGCAGGTGGATGAAAATGTAAAGAAACATTCTGATGTAATTCAACAACACAAGGTAGAAGAAAATTCACTGAAAGAACAAAATGAAATGTTAGCAGAAAAGGTTCGTAATGTCAGGTTTCTAATTCACATAAGGGATGAAAGTAATCATGAAATTAAGGTTGAAAATGACAAGGAAATTATTAGCCTTTGAAAGCAGGTGGATGAAAATGTAAAGCAACATTCTCATGTAATTCAGCAGTACAAGGTAGAAGGAAATTCGCTGAAACAAGAGGTTCTTAATATCAGGTCTCTGCTTGAAATAAGGGATAAAAGTATTCACGAAAGGATAGTTGAAAATGGAAAACTTAGCAACCAGGTTGACGAGTTGAGTAATACAATTGTAGAGCTGCATGAAGCAAATGCCATTGTAGTGCAAGAAAAGGACAATCTGAGGAGGAAATTTGAATCACTTCATGCAGAGTCTGTCAATGATTATAAAGTGATGGAGGAGAAATAGTCTAAGTTCCTGATGGAAAAAGAAGAACAAGAAAAGACAATTAAGTCACTGCGGGGAGAGATTAAGTCTCTTATGGATGAGAAAAGTTCATTTTTTCGAGATCTCAACGAAGAAAACAAAAAACATCAAGATTTTTTAGAAAAACGTGTACAGATTCAGCATCCAACCATACCACAGGAAAAAAGGACTATCTTAGTTGATACTGTAAACCATATGGATGTGAATGAAAATAAGAAACCGTCCGCTGTGAATGAAAGGCAAGGTAAGCAGGAAAAGAGAAACCGCAATGGTCGAAACCAAAGCAAAGCGCCACAGAAACTGCAACCGAAGGGAAAGTGAGAAGCAAATCCTCAATACCCGGACTCAATTTCTTTCTTCTTTTTTCATAACTTTTCATCAGCTAGGTCGGCTTTGAGGTGTTGCTCTAAAATAAAACACTTTTGATGTGATGCTGTTAAATGCCACAGTTTTCTTTGTTGCTGTAAAATTAGAAGTTTTGTCGCAGCAAAACCATCATTATCACTTTGTTGCTGTAAAATTAGAAGTTTTGTTGTAGCAAAACCATCATTATATTGATGTGTTGCTGTAAATGCGACAACTTTTGTGTGTTGTAGCAATAACTATACGATGGTTTAAAGATTAAGAGCATTCCATATATGAGCAATAACTATACGATGGTTTTAATATTAAGAGCATTCCATATATTCCTTATCTAGTTTTGTTCAAAACAATACAATATATATGTTAAATTGAGCCACCTGTATTAATTGATAGCCAAAACCTAGCCGACTAAACTTGGGTTTAGTGCTCAGTCAATATTTAAAATAAAATAATTTCACTTTTTACTGCGATGCGATCAAGTTGATGCCTCATGCGATCAACTTATCTGTGGTGCGATCAGGTTGATGCCATCAAGTTGATGCCTCATGCGATCAACTTATCTGCGGTGCGATCAAGTTGATTCCTCATGTGATCAACTTATCTACGGTGCGATCAAGTTGATACGATCAATTGGATGCTTGATGCAATCAACTTATCTGCGATCAAGTTGATGCGGCGGTCAAGTTGATGCGATCAACTTATGTGCGATCAAGGGGATGCCTGATGCGATAGAACTCCACAGAATATGATACTTAGTCTAAAGACTTAAGAATATTACAAATACTTTTCACCTGTGAGTAAGATGAAGTAAAATGACCACATTTACAAATCCAAATAACTTATGGAAAACATATGCCCAAATATGTAGGAATATTTGAGTCGAACAAAGTGCGGTAAAACCTGGAACTTTCATGCGATGAGATTTTTATGGATTCTTGTTCTTTTACTTATCAGTAATTGTAAAAGACACTTACAGAAGTAAATCTGGAAATATTAGTGGCCAAATAATCATGAATTCAACCACAAACTATTTCATATATTTAAATATGCGGAAATACAAAGTAATACAAACTTGTCTGTTACAAACTCGTCCGTCTACAGAGCTTCAGCTCTTCGGCTAAATCAAATGCACAGAAGCTTGAGCTTCAAATTCTCTTTCTCACCCGGAGTTCCTTTGTGTCTGTGTTCATGTGTTCGTGTTCTGTCTGTAAACTAAATTACAAAATGCTTCTTCTATTTATAGGCAATCTGAAAATTGGTTTAGCATAAACCGACTTACTTGCCGACTTACTTTCCATTAAACACTGCAATAACTATCTACCTAACAACTTAACTTCTGAAATAAATTCGATTGAATTACGCTTCCTACATCTGGACTTTTCCTTCTTGTCAGACTGACAGACAAGATCGTGGCTTCTTCAGACTCTGACAGAGTCGGCTGGAGATCAAATATAGATCTGCAAGTAATTACATTTTTCCAACACTCCCCCTTAATTATCAGCAGATGGGGATTTTTAAAACAAAACTTACAAAATGTTTCAGAGCTTAGACATGCTCTGTTCATGACAGAATTCACTGTGGAGAACTTGTCATTCCAAGATAACTACGCAGATACTAGAATGTGTCCTTTTCCAATGGCTTTGTGAAGATGTCAGCAAGTTGGTCTTCAGACCTGCAAAATTCCAAACAAATTTCCTTGTCGTTTACCAACTCTCTTATAAAATGAAACCTTGTGTCGATGTGCTTGGTTCTCTTGTGAAACACATGATTTTTTGATAGTGCTATGGCTGAATTGTTGTCGCAGAAGATTGTTGTCGGTTCTTGATGGTTCTGTGACAAGTCTTTTAAGACTCTCCTCATCCAGACAGCTTGACATGCAGCACTTGTTGCTGCAACATACTCTGCTTCAGCTGAAGATAGAGTTACTGTGGGTCGTTTCTTTGAAGCCCATGAAACAACACCTGTACCAAAATGAAATGTGTATCCAGATGTGCTTTTCCTTTCATCTATGCTGCCTCCATTGTCACTGTTAGTGTAACCAATGAGTTTAAAATTTTCTGAAGTTGAATACATAATACCAAGGTCTTTTGTGCCACTTACATACCTCAGAATTCTTTTACCTGCTTACCAATGTGAGTCTTTTGGTGACTCCATGAACCTTGATATCAGACTTACACCATACATAATGTCTGGTCTTGTTTTTGTTAAATACATAAGGCTGCCAACAAGCCTTTTGAACAGCGTAGGATCTACAGTGGATCTTTCATCATCCTTGCTCAATTTTAAACCTTTTATCACTGGTGTTGGGGATGTCTTACAGTTAGACATGTTAGACCTTTTTAAAACTTCACTTGCATATTTAGACTGTGATATAAATATACCACTTTCAGACTACTGAACTTCAATGCCCAGTAAAAACTTCATAATCCCCAGATCAGTCATTTCAAATTCACTTTCCATGACTGTTTTAAAATCTGCTATGCCATAATCACCAGTAAATATTAAATCATCTACATACAGGCAGACAATTAACATCTTACCTTGCTCATCGAATTTGGTGTACAAAGTCAGTTCACTTTCACTTTTGTGAAATCCATTTTCAATGAGATAGGAATCAATCCTACTGTACCAAGCTCTAGGAGCTTGCTTCAAACCATAGAGTGCCTTTTTCAGCCTGTAAACTTTATGCTCTTGACCTGGAAATTCATACCCTTGTGGCTGTTCCACATATACTTCCTCTTCTAGATAGCCATTTAAGAATGCCGAATTGACATCCATTTGATGAACTTGCCATTTGTTTTGTGCAACAATGACCAAAACTGTTCTGACTGTATCCATGCGTGTAACAGGTGCAAACGTTTCATTGAAGTCGATGCCGGGTTGCTATGTGAACCCTCTTGCTACCATTCTTTCCTTGTGCTTTTGCACATTCCCATCAACGTCTTACTTTGTCTTATAAATCCATTTGACACTGATGACATCCTTGTCTTTTGGTACATCAACCAGTTCCCATGTCTAGTTTTTCTCAATGCATTCTATTTCTTCATCCATGCCTTATGCCCATACTTCTTCTTCAATAGCTTCTTCAAATGTTAGTGGATCATATATAGGGGAAAATAATGCAAACAGATAGAATGAATTAGGTGTACCAGCTTCATATATCTCTCGTAGACTTCTTGTCTTCATCGGTTCTGTCGATGTTGGCCCAGAAGAAATGCTTGATGGAGTCTGCTGTCCTCTTGGTGTACTTGTTGGTGTAGCTTGAGCTGCTACTTGTGTCGATGGTCCTTGTGCTGAACCATGTCTTGGTGTCATGGGAGTCGACGGTGCTCCAACCGGTTGATTTACATGTGGTATTTGAACCACTTCCTCTTCCATATCGTCATTGTCAATGTTCGACACAATCTTGACATTTGTGTCGACGATTCCATCCCATGATTCATTCTCGACAAATTGAACATCCCGACTGATTATCACTTTATTTGTGATGGTGTCACACAACTTGTATGCTTTTGTGTCTTCTGAATAGCCTACAAAAATACATTTCTGTCCCTTTTTGTCTAGCTTCTTTCTCAGCTCATCTGGAATATGAGCATATGCAACACAACCAAAAATTTTTAAATGGGAGACAGTATGATTCATACCTGTCCATGCTTCTTGGGGAACTTTGTTCTTCACACTCTTTGTTGTACATAGGTTCATAATGTATACAGCAGTTGTGACTGTTTGACCCCAATACTCATTTGGCAAATGCTTGGCTGCCAACATGCTGCGTTCCATCTCCATGATGGTTCTGTTCTTTCTTTCGGCAATACCGTTCTGCTGAGGTGTATACCGTGCAGTGAATTGTTTCTGTATGCCATGGGTCTTGCAAAAATTCAGAAATTCATTTGAAACATATTCACCTCCTCTGTCGGTCCTTAAGATCTTGATGCAGTGTCCACTCTGGTTCTCCACGAGTGCCTTGAACTGCTGAAAATAGCCAAATACATCAGATTTGTGTTTCAAGAAATATACCCATGTCTTTATTGAGTAGTCATCAATAAAGGTTAGAAAATACTTGCATTCACCAATGGATGATGTCTGCATTGGACCACAGATGTCAGAGTGCACAATTTCAAGTGGTGTGCGTGCTCTATAGGACTTTCCAACTGGAAATGTCTCTCTGTGCTGCTTGCCAAAAATGCAACCTTCACAAACCCTCTCTGGTCTGTCGATCAATGGTAATCCCTTCACCATATTCTTTGTGTGCAGTAGCTTCAGCCCACCAAAATTCAGATGTCCAAATCTGAAATGCCACATCCAGGATTCATCCTGAACTTTTGTCTGAAATGCAGCTTGCAAATTAGCACTGCAATTTTTTCTCTTGTCGAGGATCTCGACTATTTCTTCACTTTCTGTCTTGAATGCAGCTTATGTCTTTGTCTTCCCTTTTATGTTGGTTACTATCCTTAATGGAAACAAGCGGTTTCTTGTCATTGGAACTTTTGCTATCAGCTGGTCGCTTTGACGCTTGTCTTTGATCACACAGTGTCCATCTTCCATGTAGACTCTATAGCCCTTTTGTAACAACTGTCCAATGCTTAAAAGATTATGTTTCAGACCTTCAACATGATAGATATCATGGATATACTTACTCTCCCCCTGTTTGGTTAGAATATCAATAGTGCCTTTTCCTAAGACAGTAACTTGGACATTGTTTCCAAGTGTAACATCAGTTTTAATTGAAGTATCTAGACTGGAGAATAGATTTAAATTACCAGTCATGTGGTTGTTGCATCCTGAGTCTAAGTACCATACGTCATGTGGACTTTCTTGAACAGCATTGCATTCAAGTGGAGATGTCGATGCCATTAACATTGCACCTGTCAAAGTGTTGGTGCTGGTTGACTGACTTTGGCTTTGTCTTCCTTGGTCATATTGTTTCTTCCTGCATTCATATGCATAATGACCAAACTTCTTACAGTAATGACATTGAATTTTTTATTTATCAAACCTCTGGCCACTTGGCTGACTTGGGTTCTGGTTATCTCCTCTGCCACTGACATTTGCAGGACTTCTACCTCGTCCTCCTCTTGAAGAACTTCTTCCTCTGCCTCTGAAGTTGTTTCTCCCCCTGCCTCTACCATGGCTTATCGATGACTGTGCTGCAAATGCACCTTCCAGTGATGTCTATGATCTGCTGATTCTGTGTTCATGATTGATGAGTGAAGCTTGCAGCTCATCAATGCTGAATGTTGACATGTATGTGTGTTCCTCTAAGGTTACAACAAAATTTTCAAATCTTGGGGGAATACTTCTGAGAATTTTTTCAACAACCCTTTGGTCTGATACGGGTTCTCCATGAGATTTCAGTTGGTTTATCAACCCAACAACTCTGGTGTAGAATGTGTCTACATTCTCTGAATCTTTCATGCACAGAGATTAAAAATATTTTCTCAGAATTTGCAGCTTGGATGTCTTTACCTTATCCAAACCTTGATAGGCAGTCTCCAATGTATCCCATGCTTCCTTGGCATTAATATTTGCTGCTATTCTTGGGAGTATGCTCTCATGCATAGCTTGATGTATGAAAAACAGAGCTTTTCCATCTCTCTTCCTCTATTCTCTCAAGACATCTTTCTAAGCCTGTGTGAGATTGTTATATGCTGTCATGTCTGCTGGTTCTGCATAACCATGCTGAACTATCTCCCAGACATCTTGTCCTCTGAATAAAGCCTTCATTGTTAAAGACCAATATTCATAATTCTTTCGTGTAAAACTTGGAGGTTGTAACGAACCAGAAGTGGAAGCCATTTTTAATTTTTAATTAACTTTCGGTAGAAAATTAATTTCCACCTTTTAAGACAAGATTTCTTTCCTAAAATCTTGGGCTGTTATAAACCTTGGTCTGATATAACCTTGCTCTGATACCAGATAGCCAAAATCAAGCCGACTAAACTTGGGTTTAGCGCTCAGTCAATATTTAAAAGAAAATAATTTCACTTTTTTTTAACTCTGACCTGTTTTTACCGCGACCACCTTTTTACTGCGACTAACTTTTTACTGCGATGCAATCAAGTTGATCCCTCATGCGGTCAACTTATCTGTGGTGCGATCAAGTTGATGCTTCATGCGATCAACTTATCTGCGGTGCGATCAAGTTGATGCCTCATGCGATCAACTTATCTACGGTGCGATCAAGTGGATGCTTGATGCAATCAACTTATCTGCGATCAAGTTGATGTGGTGGTCAAGTTAATGCGATCAACTTATGTACAATCAAGGGGATGCCTGATGCGATAGAACTCCGCAGAATATGATACTTATTCTAAAGACTTAAGAATATTACAAATACTTTTCACCTGTGAGTAAGATGAAGTAAAATGACCACATTTACAAATCCAAATAACTTATGGAAAACATATGGCCAAATATGTAGGAATATTTGAGTCGAACAAAGTGCGGTAAAACCTGGAACTTTCACGCGGTGAGATTTTTATGGATTCTTGTTCTTTTACTTATCAGTAATTGTAAAAGACACTTACAGAAGTAAATTTGGAAATATTAGCGGCCAAATAATCATGAATTCAACCACAAAATATTTCATATATTTAACTATGTGGAAATACAAAGTAATACAAACTTGTCTGTTACAAACTCGTCCATCTACAGAGCTTCAGCTCTTCGGCTAAATCAAACGCACAGAAGCTTGAGCTTCAACTTCTCTTTCTCACCTGGAGTTCCTTTGTGTCTATGTTCCTGTGTTCGTTTTCTTTCTGTAAACTAAATTACAAAATGCTTCTTCTATTTATAGGCAATCTGAAAATTGCTTCAGCATAAACCGACTTACTTGTCGACTTACTTTCCATTAAACACTGCAATAACTATCTACCTAACAACTTAACTTCTGAAATAAATTCGATTGAATTACGCTGCCGACATGTGGAATTTTCCTTCTTGTCAGACTGACAAACAAGATCGTGGCTTCTTTAGACTCTGACAGAGTCGGCTGGAGATCAAATATAGATCTGCAAGTAATTAAATTTTTCCAACACTCCCCCTTAATTATGAGCAGATGGGGATTTTTAAAACAAAACTTACAAAATGTTTCAGAGCTTAGACATGCTCTGTTCATGACAGAGTTCACTGTGGAGAACTTGTCATTCCAAGATAACTACGTAGATACTGGAATGTGTCCTTTGCCAATGGCTTTGTGAAGATGTCAGCAAGTTGGTCTTCAGACCTGCAAAATTCCAAGCAAATTTCCTTGTCGTTTACCAACTCTCTTATAAAATGAAACCTTGTGTCTATGTGCTTGGTTCTCTTGTGAAACACGTGATTCTTTGATAGTTCTATGGCTGAATTGTTGTCACAGAAGATTGTTGTCGGTTCTTGATGCTTCTATGACAAGTCTTTTAAGACTCTCCTCATCCAGACAGCTTGACATGCAGCACTTGTTGCTACAACATACTCTTCTTCAGCTGAAGATAGAGTTACTATGGGCTGTTTCTTTGAAGCCCATGAAACAACACCTGTACCAAAATGAAATGTGTATCCAGATGTGCTTTTCCTGTCATCTATGCTGCCTCCATTGTCACTGTCAGTGTAACCAATGAGTTTAAAATTTTCTGAAGTTGAATACATAATACCAAGGTCTTTTGTGCCACTTACATACCTCAGAATTCTTTTACCTGCTTGCCAATGTGAGTCTTTTGGTGACTCCATGAACCTTGAGATCAGACTTACACCATACATAATGTCTGGTCTTGTTGCTGTCAAATACATAAGGCTGCCAACAAGCCTTTTGAATAGCGTAGGATCTACAGTGGATCCTTCATCATCCTTGCTCAATTTTAAACCTGTTATCACTGGTGTTGGGGCTGTCTTACAGTTAGACATGTTAAAACTTTTTAAAACTTCACTTTCATATTTAGACTGTGATATAAAGATACCACTTTCAGACTGCTGAACTTCAATGCCCAGAAAAGACTTCATAAGCCCCAGATCAGTCATTTCAAATTCACTTTTCATGACTGTTTTAAAATCTATTATGCCATAATCACCAGTAAATATTAAATCATCTACATACAGGAAGACAATTAAGATCTTACCTTGCTCATCGACTTTGGTGTACAAAGTCGGTTCACTTTCACTTTTGTGAAATCCATTTTCAATGAGATAGGAATCAATCCTACTGTACCAAGCTCTAGGAGCTTGCTTCAAACCATAGAGTGCCTTTTTCAGCCTGTAAAATTTATGCTCTTGACCTGGAACTTCATACCCTTGTGGCTGTTCCACATATACTTCCTCTTCTAGATAGCCATTTAAGAATGCCGACTTGACATCCATCTGATGAACTTGCCATTTGTTTTGTGCAGCAATGGCCAAAACTGTTCTGACTGTATCCGTGCATGCAACAGGTGCAAATGTTTCATTGAAGTCGATGCCGGGTTGCTGTGTGAACCCTCTTGCTACCATTCTTGCCTTGTGCTTTTTCACATTCCCATCAACATCTTGCTTTGTCTTATAAATCCATTTGACACTGATGACATCCTTGTCTTTTGGTACATCAACCAGTTCCCATGTCTAGTTTTTCTGAATGCATTCTATTTCTTCATCCATGGCTTGTGCCCATACTTCTTCTTCAACAACTTCTTCAAATGTTAGTGGATCATATATAGGGGAAAATAATGCAAACAGAGAGAATTAATTAGGTGTACCAGCTTCATATATCTCTTGCAGACTTCTTGTCTTCATCGGTTCTGTCGATGTTGGCCCAGACGAAATTCTTGATGGAGTCTGCTGTCCTCTTGGTGTACTTATCGGTGTAGCTTGAGCTGCTACTTGTGTCAATGGTCCTTGTGCTGAACCATGTCTTCGTGTCATGGGAGTCGAAGGTTCTCCAAGCGGTTTATTTACATGTGGTATTTGAACCACTTCCTCTTCCATATCGTCATTGTCAATGTTCGACACAATATTGACATTTGTGTCGACAATTCCATCCCATGATTCATTCTTGACAAATTGAACATCCCGACTGATTATCACTTTCTTTGTGACAGGGTCATACAACTTGTATGCTTTTGTGTCTTCTGAATAGCCTACAAAAATGCATTTCTGTCCCTTTTTGTCTAGCTTCTTTCTCAGCTCATCTGGAATATGAGCATATGCAACACAACCAAAAACTTTTAAATGGGAGACACTATGATTCATACCTGTCCATGCTTCTTGGGGAACTTTGTTCTTCACACTCTTTGTTGGACATAGGTTCATAATGTATACAGCAGTTGCAACTGCTTGACCCCAATACGCATTTGGAAAATGCTTGGCTGCCAACATGCTGCGTGCCATCTCCATGATGGTTCTGTTCTTTCTTTTGGCAATACCATTCTGCTGAGGTGTATATCGTGCAGTGAATTGTTTCTGTATGCCATGGGTCTTGCAAAAATTCAGAAATTCATTTGAAACATATTCACCTCCACTGTCGGTCCTTAAGATCTTGATGCGGTGTCCACTTTGGTTCTCCACGAGTGCCTTGAACTGCTGAAAGTAGCCAAATGCATCAGATTTGTGTTTCAAGAAATATACCCATGTCTTTATTGAGTAGTCATCAATAAAGGTTAGAAAATACTTGCAGTCACCAATGGATGATGTCTGCATTGCACCACAGATGCCAGAGTGCACAATTTCAAGTGGTGTGCGTGCTCTATAGGACTTTCCAACTGGAAATGTCTCTCTGTGCTGCTTGCCAAAAATGCAACCTTCACAAACCCTCTCTGGTCTGTCGATCAATGGTAATCCCTTCACCATATTCTTTGTGTGCAGTAGCTTCAGCCCACCAAAATTCAGATGTCCAAATCTGAAATTCCACAACCAGGATTCATCCTGAACTTCTGTCTGAAATGCAGCTTGCAAATTAGAACTGCAATTTTCTCTCTTGTCGAGGATCTCGACTGTTTCTTCACTTTCTGTCTTGAATGTAGCTTCTGTCTTTGTCTTCCCTTTTATGTTGGGAACTATCCTTAATGGAAACAAGCGGTTGCTTGTCATTGGCACTTTTGTTATTAGCTGGTCTCTTGGACGCTTGTCTTTGATCACACAGTGTTCATCTTCCATGTAGACTCTATAGCCCTTTTGTAACAACTGTCCAATGCTTAAAAGATTATGTTTCAGACCTTCAACATGATAGATATCAGGGATATACTTACTCTCCCCCTGTTTGGTTAGAATATCAACAGTGCCTTTTCCTAAGACAGTAACTTGGACACTGTTTCCAAGTGTAACATCAGTTTTAATTGAAGTATCTAGACTGGAGAATAGATTTAAATTACCAGTCATGTGGTTTCTGCATCCTCAGTGTAAGTACCATATGTCATGTGGACTTTCTTGAACAACATTGCATTCAAGTGGAGATGTCGATGCCATTTACATTGCACCTGTCGAAGTGTTGGTGCTGGTTGACTGACTTGGGCTTTGTCTTCCTTGGTCATATTGTTTCTTCCTGCATTCATATGCATAATGACCAAACTTCTTACAATAATGACATTGAATTTTTGATTTATCAAACCTCTGGCCACTTGGCTGATTTGGGTTCTGGTTATCTCCTCTGCCACTGACATTTGCAGTACTTCTGCCTCGTCCTCCTCTTGAAGAACTTATTCCTCTGCCTCTGAAGTTGTTTCTCCCCTTGCCTCTACCACGGCTTATGGATGACTGTGCTGCAAATGCACCTTCCAATGATGTCTGTGATCTGCTGATTCTGTGTTCATGATTGATGAGTGAAGCTTGCAGCTCATCAATGCTGAATGTTGACATGTCTGTGTGTTCCTCTAAGGTTACAACCAAATTTTCAAATCTTGGGGGAAGACTTCTGAGAATTTTTTCAACAACCCTTTGGTCTAATACGGGTTCTCCATGAGATTTCAGTTGGTTTATCAACCCAACAACTCTGGTGTAGAATGTGTCTACATTCTCTAAATCTTTCATGCACAGAGATTCCAAATCTTTTCTCAGAATTTGCAGCTTGGATGTCTTTACCTTATCCAAACCTTGATAGGCAGTCTCCAATGTATCCCATGCTTCCTTGGCATTAATCTTTGCTGCTATTCTTGGGAGTATGCTCTCATGCATAGCTTGATGTATGAAAAACAGAGCTTTTCCATCTCTCTTCCTCTGTTCTCTCAAGACATCTTTCTGAGCCTGTGTGAGATTGTTATATGTTGTCATGTCTGCTGGTTCTGCATAACCATGCTGAACTATCTCCCAGACATCTTGCCCTCTGAATAAAGCCTTCATTGTTAAAGACCAATATTCACAATTCTTTCCTGTAAAACTTGGAGGTTGTAATGAACCAGAAGTGGAAGCCATTTTTAATTTTTAATTAACTTTCGGTAGAAAATTAATTTCCACCTTTTAAGACAAGATTTATTTCCTAAAATCTTGGGATGTTATAAACCTTGGTCTAATATAACCTTGCTCTCATACCAAATAGCCAAAACCGAGCCGAATAAACTTGGGTTTAGCACTCAGTCAATATTTAAAAGAAAATAATTTCACTTTTTTTTTAACTCTGACCTGTTTTTACCGCGAACACCTTTTTACTGCGACTAACTTTTTACTGCGATGCGATCAAGTTGATTCCTCATGCGATCAACTTATCTGCGGTGCGATCAAGTTGATGAGATCAAGTTGATGCCATCAAGTTGATGCCTCATGCGATCAACTTATCTGCGGTGCGATCAAGTTGATGCCTCATGCGATCAACTTATCTACGGTGCGATCAATTTGATGTGATCAAGTGGATGCTTGATGTAATCAACTTATCTGCGATCGAGTTGATGTGGCGGTCAAGTTGATGCGATCAACTTATGTGCGATCAAGGGGATGCCTGATGCGATAGAATTCCGCAGAATATGATACTTAGTCTAAATACTTAAGATTATTACAAATACTTTTCACCTGTGAGTAAGATGAAGTAAAATGACCACATTTAAAAATCCAAATAACTTATGGAAAACATATGCCCAAATATGTAGGAATATTTGAGTCAAACAAAGTGCGGTAAAACCTGGAACTTTCACGCGGTGAGATTTTTATGGATTCTTGTTCTCTTACTTATCAGTAATTGTAAAATACACTTACAGAAGTAAATCTGGAAATATTAGCATCCAAATAATCATGAATTCAACCACAAACTATTTCATATATTTAACTATGCGGAAATACAAAGTAATACAAACTTGTTTATTACAAACTCGTCCGTCTACAGAGCTTCAGCTCTTCGGCTAAATCAAATGCACAGAAGCTTGAGATTCAACTTCTCTTTCTCACCTGGAGTTCCTTTGTGTCTGTGTTCCTGTGTTCATGTTCTGTCTGTAAACTAAATTACAAAATGCTTCTTCTATTTATAGGCAATCTGAAAATTGCTTCAGCATAAACCGACTTACTTGCCGACTTACTTTCCATTAAACACTGCAATAACTATCTACCTAACAACTTAACTTCTGAAATAAATTCGATTGAATTACGCTGCCTACATCTTGACTTTTCCTTCTTGTCAGACTGACAGACAAGATCGTGGCTTCTTCAGACTCTGACAGAGTCGGCTGGAGATCAAATATAGATCTGCAAGTAATTACATTTTTCCAACATTAATCTGTTGCAAGATTGTGGAATGCATTGCTAAAAATGTTGTGGTTGTATTTTCAAGTTGTTGCAAATGGTTTTCTTTTTAAGTTGTTAAATCATGTTTATCTTAAACCTCTGTGATTTAAACTAATCCCACAGGTTTTCTTCCCGGAGATTTAGAAAAACTTGGTAAAGAAATATTAAAATTCTTTTAAACAGTGTGTTGAAATTCTGAGAATATAGGCAATATAGGAGTTTAAGATTTCATCGTTAAATTCAGAATCACAATCACAATCTGATAGGTTCACAACAGGATTTGATCAAATACACAGGAAAAAGAAATGCTTAAAATCGTCGTCGTTTAAATGGTAGCAGAAATTCGATCCCTTCAAGATATTTGTGAATACACGCACCAATATATTAATATCAATAGATCAAACCGGAAATCTGAACCCACAGATCTCTATAGGTCAAACCCCCAGTTTAGGAACAAGAAGAAGCTCACCGCCGTATGTTCGAAAGATTAAATGCCTCGGATCTAAACTTGAAAGGTTTAAAGCCGTAGACCTATGTTCACTTCCGTTGACAGTGGTCTCAAATCACTTGGCCAGATCTCAAAAGAAAGAGTGCCATGCCCAAAGAGACAATTAAATAACTGGGACACTTAAATAACTAAATAACTGGGACAGGTAAGGCGGTACCCTAAGTTATGTTTTACTGTACATTACACAAGATTTGGATTTACCCAAAGTCGAGCGGCATAAGTAGTGGATTGTGGCTATTTAGAGACCAAGCTTTTCTTCACACCATCAATAATCAATAATTCCAATGTTTCCACACCATCAATAATCAATAAGTCCAATGTTTGAATGTTCATAATTTAATTTATTTTATTAATATTTGTGTGTTGTGGTTAAATGTAATTTTATAATAATCAATAATTCCAATGTTTGAATGTTCTTAATTTAACTTATTTTATTAATATTTGTGTGTTGTGGTGAAATGTAATTTTATTATAGGATGTAAACTAATTTTCTTGTATGTATTTCTATGCCTCCAAATTTATACCAAATCCATGTGTAAGCAATAAACATGGTATTGATTGAAAAATCATATTTGATAAAACAATATTATATTTTGAAAGAAGTACAAACAATTATATTTTATGATTGCCAAAATGAAAAGGAGAAATGTAAATATTAGCAATGATTTAGAGTTTCATTTTTTTGAGAGAGGTACAAACTATATAGAGGCTACACAAATGATCTCTTATAACTACAATATAACTGCAAAAATGAAAAGGATAAATGGAAATATTTGAAATGACTTAGATTTCTCTTCCTTTCTAAGAATTCATTCTTTCACAATGTGTAGTTAGAATGATTACCCCAAAAAGGGAGTTCAGTTCTTGGTATTTCTTGAGCTCCTAAGGAATGGCATCAGGTGCAACCTTGTATGGTCCTCAAAGTCACAACCTTCGTTATATTTTTCTTTCAGAGGAGGTTTCTTGTGGCACTTGGAAGAAAGACATTCTAAATGAGATATAGTTTCTCCAGAAACTTTTATTGTTGTTTCTCTTATGAAACTTAGCCACTCTTATTAGGCTTCTAGACTACGATCCCTCCTTTCTAATTCTTATGTGTTGCTCTCTATGCTTATTCGTAATCACCACTAATGAATGCTTCAACTACGTGTTATCAACAAACTTCTTCTAGTTGCGACAGGTTTGTCTTCACCACAATTTCCCATTATCCATGCTTTCCCGTTATCCATGCATACAAGTTATCCATTCAGCAGCTACCATTTATATTTTATATATATTTATTATAATTATTTATTTTGATGTTGGAAAGTATGCCATATTAAAGAGATTGAGCTATGAGTTATCCATCCCGCAGCTACATGTTATCATAGTCTCTCTTTTGCATGAACTTCCTGTTATCCATTCATTAGCTTTAAGTTATCCATGCATCAACTACCATAGTTCCATTCATCAACTACGAAATATCACTTGTATTTGTTTTTAATAATGGTGTACTTGGAATTTTGAATGATGCCCACAAAGTCAATTTGGAGAATACACTTGTTTCAACCTCCTTCAATCCAAGGAAATCATATATGGTAGTCCAACCACAAATTATAAGATATAAATCTCTATGAAAGTAACTAACCCATATCAAACTAGCACACCAAGGTAACATGTGGGGCTTGTAGACACCGATAGGTCACACGTTAAGTGCCACTAATAAAATATCACTTACTTGTTCTCCTCTTCTTCTAGTTAAATGTTATCTATTACAAGTTATCCGTGCATCACCTACTATTTATCCATGCATTACTTAATTTTTATATTCTTTTTTCTTAATAATTTTTTATTTTGAATTTCTAACGCCCATAGAATCAACTTGTCTCATGCTCATGCAATCTAGATCTTAATTCTTTGAATGACGAGCTTTTTGACTCGGAATCTTATGTGTCACTTGTAGCCTACCTCACTTTCGGTTTTGTTTGTTCTACCAAGTTACAAACTATTGAATCGAAATGCAAGTCATATTTTGGTGATCACATATCATAATATTTTGTTAATAAGTGAATTCCTTTTTATATCGTTGAGCCTCCGCTGTTTGGATATAAACTACAACTTCTATTTGGGTCAACTAATGGCTTTTAATGATCTCTCTTGAATATTGAATCACACACACATATTCCAACTATTAATAATAAACTTAAAACACTGAAAACATCACCTTGGAGAGATTGCGACCAAGTGATCGCTACTTGAAGAAAAACACCAACGAAGGGCCTAGCCTATCATACAAATGTCAAACATATCAAGTTAAACTCACATGCATAAAATATATGTGACGCGGATATAAAAGTGTCACGACTAATAGTTACATGCTGCAACAAAGATAGAATAAATAGTAAAGCAAATATTTTTCTTTTATTATGGATTCTACGGTTTTGTGATAGAGATGGAACAAATAGTGAAGGAAGTGCAACAAACTGTAAGAGTTACCCATGATCGATAGAAGATTTATGAGGATTTAGAAAGAAATCCAAGAGAGTTTAATCTTGGAGATCATGTGTATCTAAAGGAAAAACCAAACGAGAATACCTTGAGATTTGGAAATTTCTTCAAGCAGGTGCCCAAGTATTGTGCACCTTTTGAAGTGTTAGCTAAGATAGGGTTGATAGCCTATGAGCTTGCACCCCCCCCTTGTATAAAAGTACACAATGTATTTCATGTTTCCTTATGAAAACGATATGTACATGATGCTACTCATGTAATTGATTGGAATATGATTATGATGGAACCTGAGGCAAAGTTCCAAATAGAGCCTTTACGCATCGTCAACACAAAGGAGGTTACGCTATCGAATTGGGCCATTGTTCAAATATAAGTGAAATGGAAGCACCTTATACCTGAAGGGGTGACATGATAAATGGAGGATAAAATGTGAGAGACATATCCATCCATGTTATGGAATGAGAAAGAGAGATCATAATAAAAGAACACCAAGGACGATGTTAAGAACAGGGGGATAAATGTGATACCCCCAAGACATTATTTTACTTTTAGTATTTGTGAAAATATTCCAAAAATAATTATTTCTGTAAGAGTTATTTAAAAATTAAAAAATACTCGCAAGAGGCGTGAGTGATACTTTGCAGAATAAATTATTATTTTATATTAATAAAAGGAAAACGCCACTTCGAGAATTTAGTTAAATGAGGGGGCACCACCATGACACACAAAACATGTGTAAAGCAAATAAGATATGTTTTACCAATCAAATCCAATAAAAAAAGTTCAACAACCACACAAGACCCTCAATAATAGGGATTGAATGATTGATTGATATTTGATTTGGATGACACAAGACCCGAGCAAAATCTATATATACATGGGTGCATTGAGATATCGCCGGACATTATGTTGTGCATGGAGAAACTGTGTTGTAAGTGCATGTGTCGATTGTTCCTCACTTTCATAAGTTCATCATTGATCTTGTTACAGACTCTGTGAGAGAGTTCCGCATGAAATATTTGCGAGGTGTTCTAGTGTGCATGGCGGTGATCCATCTTGAGGGTGGAGTTGAGCTAGCAATGAAGCTACTCTCTTCTATTGTTGGGAGGAACTCATTCTCCAAGTATTTTTTTTTCCAAGTGTCTCTAATCCATCGATGGATTTTTTTTCATTTATGCTAAGATGATAGGTAAACCCCTCGACCATCGAATGGGTATGGTTATTTGTTTGTTTCCTATAAAATAAATAAAAGCAACAAACCTTCGATTTTTATTTTAGATCCATTGATTTTCTGGTGTCTGTTATTTTGGACTCTAGAGATAAGCTAATAGTATTGACTCCCATATTTTATCTATAGTAGATCACCATATAATTTTCTCCTAAACCTCTTGTTCATGAATGATTTTTTTCCATCTATTTTTAGTCAACGAGGCCTTCTTCCCGGAGATTTTGAAAAAATTGGTAAAGAAATCTTAAAATTCTTTTAAACAGTGTGTTGAAATTCCGAGAATATACGCGGTATAGGTGTTTAAGATTTCATCATTAAATTTAGAATCAAAATCACAATTTGATAGGTTCGCAACAGGATTTGATCAAATACACAGCAAAGAGAAATGCTTAAAATTGTCGTCGTTTAAATGGTTGTAGAAATTCAATCCCTTCAAGAGATTTGTGAATACATGCATGAATATATTAATATCAATAGATCAAACTAGAATTTCGAAGCCACAGATCTCTATTGATCAAACCCCCAGTTTAGGAACAAGAAGAAGCTCACTGCCGTACATTTGAAACATTAAATGCCTCAGAGAGTTGGATCTAAACTAGAAAGGTTGAAAGCCGTATACCTATGTTCACTTCCATTGACAGTGGTCTCAAATCACTTGCCCAGATCTCAAAAGAAAGAGTTTGCTTCAAAGGTTATAACAACCTGTGAGCGATCCAGCATGTTAATTCCACTATAGCAGAATACCACTTGAATGGTCAACTATAGTAGAAGATCACTTGAATGGTTTCCTGGTACCAGAGATTCAATAGCTTCAAGAGATTTGTGAATACATGCATAAATATATTGATATTAAAAGATCAAATCCTCCATTCAAATGCCCAAGTTTCAGATCTCTATAGAACAAACTCCCACTTCAAATACCCAAGCCTCAGATCTCTATATATATTCAACGCTACGTTGCTAGAGGGTCAAAAGATTGAATGTCTCCGATCTGAACTTGAAATCACAGTGCCATGGCCAAAAAGACAATTAAATAACTGGGACAGGTGAGGTGGTACCATAAGGGATGTTTTACTGTACATTACACAAGATTTGGATTTACCCAAATTCGAAGGGGATAAGTAGTGGATTGTGGCTATTTAGAGACTAAGCTTTTCTTCACACCATTAATAATCAATAATTCCAATGTTTCAACACCATAATTAATCAATAAGTCCAATGTTTGAATGTTCATAATTTAATTTATTTTATTAATATTTGTTTGTTGTGATTAAATGTAATTTTATAATAATCAATAAGTCCAATGTTTGAATGTTCATAATTTAACTTATTTTATTAATATTTGTGTGTTGTGGTGAAATGTAATTTTATTATAGGATGTAAACTAATTTTCTTGTATGTATTTCTATGCCTCCAAATTTATACCAAATCCATGTGTAAGCAATAAACATGGTATTGATTGAAAAATCATATTTGATAAAACAATATTATATTTTGAAAGAAGTACAAACAATTATATTTTATGATTGCCAAAATGAAAAGGAGAAATGTAAATATTAGCAATGATTTAGAGTTTCAATTTTGTGAGAGAGGTACAAACTATATAGAGGCTGCACAAATGATCTCTTATAACTTCAAAATAACTGCAAAAATGAAAAGGAAAAATGGAAATATTTGCAATGACTTAGATTTCTCTTTCTTTCTAAGAATTCATTCTTTCACAATTTGTAGTTAGAATGATTACCCCAAAAAGGGATTTCAGTTCTTGGTATTTCTTGAGCTCCTAAGGAATGGCATCATGTGCAACCTTGTATGGTCCTCAAAGTCACGACCTTCATTATATTTTTGTTTCAGAGGAGGTTTCTTGTGTCACTTGGGAGAAAGAGATTCTAAATGAGATATAGTTTCTCCAGAAACTTTTATTGTTGTTGCTCTTATGAAACTTAGCCACTCTTGGTAGGATTCTAGACTACGATCCCTCCTTTCTAATTCTTATGTGTTGCTCTCTATGGTTATTTGTAATCACCACTAATGCATGCTTCAACTACATATTATCACCAAACATTTTCTAGTTGCGACAGGTTTGTCTTCGCCACAATTTCCCATTATTCATGCTTTACCGTTATCCATGCATAAAAGTTATCCGTTCAGCAGCTACCATTTATATTTTATATATATTTATTATAATTATTTATTTTGATGTTGGAAAGTATGCCATATTAAAGAGATTGAGCTATGAGTTATCCATGCTGCAACTACATGTTATCACGGTCTCTCTTTTGCATGAACTTCCCATTATCCATTCATTATCTTTAAGTTATCCATGCATCAAATACCATAATTCTATTCATCAACTACCAAATATTACTTGTATTTGTTTTTAATAATGGTGTCCTCGGAATTTTGAATGATGCCCACAAAGTTAATCTGGAGAATACACTTGTTTCAACCTCCTTCAATCTAGGGAAATCATAGAGGGTAGTCCACCCACAAATTATAAGATATAAATCTCTATGAAAGTAACTAACCCATATCAATACTAGCACACCAAGGTAACATGTGGGGCTTGTAGACACCGATAGGTCACACGTTAAGTGCCACTAATAAAATATCACTTACTTGTTCTCCTCTTCTTCTAGTTAAATGTTATATATTACAAGTTATCCGTGCATCACCTACTATTTATCCATGCATCACTTTATTTTTATATTCTTTTTTCTTAATAATTTTTTATTTTGAATTTCTAATGCCCATAGAATCAACTTGTCTCATGCACGTGCAATCTAGAAATAAAATAGGTGCTTTTCCACCCCAAAATCTCAAATAAAAACACCTATGAGTGTAATAAAATTTGCTTATTAAAATACATAAATATGAACAGCGCAAGTATTATCACTAACCTTGCTTTTAATAAATAATAAAAAAGTTGATACATTATTACATTTTCAAATGAAAAAAATGAATTATTTTTACAAGTCCCCTAGGAGGTACCGCTTGTATCAATACATAGTTTATGAAGAAACCAGTTTCCTTTTGTTTTGCTACAGTCTTTATGATGAAACCATTTGGATTTTGTTTTGCTCTAATGTAAATCTATAAAAGGAAATAAGAAAGTAGTTTTTTTCCATTAGATTTCAAATGTTGAATTTTCATTTCCATTATAGTGTAGATGGATATCTCTTCCACTTAGTTTTTCTTTCTTTCGTTTTTAAATTAGATTTTAAATGTTAATTTTTTTGGGAAGTCTCTAGGACCAAATACACTCTTTTATATCATAAATCTACTTATTTTTCAATAAGGAATAACTATTGCAGGGAGGTCATGGGTTTTCTATGCGAAGAAACTTGCATAAGAGCCAATTTTCATCATGCTATTGCAAACAAGAATACCTTATGGAATTCATGAACGGTTGGGTAGAATTTAGCATGTGATTTCCTATTTATATGAATCCTCAACACATGAGAATGGTGTTTCATCGAGAGAAAGCAAATTACATAAAACCCAACATTTCTAGTATTAAGGAGGTGGAGATTGATCGGATTAAGGAAGCGCGGGTTTTTAGGTGTATAACGTGGGATGATATACATTCCATAGAATATCCATAAAACAAGGTATGTATGGGTGACACCTCAACGAAAGATGCTCAGAACAATACTATGGAAAAAAAACATAAGACTAGAGATCTCAACTTTCCATTTTACCAAACAAATAATTCAAAATTTAAAAGAGAAATCGAGAGCATCAACATCTTTTATATGAGTTTCCACGTGGTTTTGGAGATGTGTATTGAAATCTAGACAAGTTTGAGAGGAACACCTTGTATATTTTGTAGTGGCTTCTAACTACAAAGGTCGTGTATAACCACTGGACTTACCTCCAGCCCATTACATTGGAGAATCGTTTACATAAGTAATATTACCATAACCTTTTGGTTGTAACAGTATTTAAACTAATATTTAATGAATTGGAGCCTTAATATCCGACACAACATCTTAACGCTATAATTAAAAAAGTTGATTCGCAATAACAATATATTCATTTGAAGTAGAAAACTTTTTCTTTGAATATTCACATTCTTGTACTCCATCACGTTGTCTCATCACCCTCATAAAGGTATAATTCCTGAGTTGGATTCTCGAGCTTCCGAATTCCACCAATCACAGATATCCTGAACTCCCGAATTAGATATATCCTGAATTCAATTACTAGACAATCCACATGTCTCATAACCTCGACAACAAATGAGGGATCCTTCTTTAGGCTGAAACTTCCGAGCTAATTGGACAACATAACATATTGATTTACAATAAATTGACCTCATGTAGCAAAGAAAAAATGCAAGTATTGTTAACACACCAAATCTAATCTAATACATTAACAAAATCTTTAAAATATAATTGTATAACCAAATATCCTAAGACAATGGATACACACAACTACCACTGTCTTCTTCTTTTTGCATATCTATTTCACCATTACAAACATTGTGTTCTTTTATATGGTGGCTTTAAGAAGTGTTCCAAGACAACTGGGCTACTCTTGCATGCAACAATTTTTCATGACCAGGTTTGAGTCATTTCTTTTAATTGATATGGAAACTATATATTTGATGGTGGGAAATTTTCCATCTTTATGAAATGGTGGCTCTCTTTCCTACAAGATTTGGTCTTCTCCACAAGGGTGATGGATAGTTAATCATAATGATCAATTGTTTCTTCTCGACATAGTCTAATAGGATGGTCCCTATTTTTTCACAAAACACACATAAGAAATAACACACCTAACAACACATTCTTATCTCCTATATTAAGATATGTACATATAACGACCATGATTACAACACTAAGCTCATCTTCCAGCCACTCTCGTGACAAATTCAAGTATATCCAAGCTCCGATATCAGGTTAATAAATCATGGATAGAAGAAATAAAATAAAACAAACAAACTAGACAACACATTTTATTAATTGCAAAGCGCGTTGTTAGCCGAAAATACACACCTCCTACGGACAAGAGCTGGTTCCCTAGTATGAATGGTTCAGATCTAGAACAAAACACAAACACTAAATGCTATACTCTCCCTATTTCTGGTTAATCACATGAATGAAATTCCATGATGCTTCTCTCAAAGGTTTTCCTTGCAAAAGAACCTATAAAAGATGGAAGAAAACAAAGAAAACACGATAGCATACAATATAATCAACTAGACCTATGCCTGTGACAAAGGAATCAAGCAAAACATACATATAAAATAGTAAATATGGGAAAGAAAAGACATTATTTATTAATAAATGATTGGAGAGACTAGAACCTTCATGCCTTGGTGTTGAGAGTTCCTTCCAATGGCTCCTTACCTCTAAATTCACCTTGCCTCCAACGATTCAAGGATGATTTTGATAGAGTTTGGTATGCAACATAATTCTTCCTCCTTTTGCCCATGGGGGATGAGCTAGTATTTAAAGGCATGGGAGGATATGTATGGTTGAGGATCTCATCGGTGAGCTAGAGATTAGATCCTAAAAGGGAGGACCTCGAGCTCCAGCTGGTCCTAAACCATAGGGATGATGCTCCACGGAGGTCAGCTTCGAGAAGCCTCTCGAAGATTCTCTTTTTTTCCTTCAAAACTCAAGCACCGCTTCTCGAAAGGAGCAAACAGGAGGTGATAAGGGGGCACCACCTTTTGTAGTAAGGGAAAGAGCAGTGGCACCTCTCTTTTCTCATGTATCAAGAGTGGTGCTGCCTCTTTGCTTCTTGAGTAATGATTTTGGTCAATGGGGAAAGAGCGTTACTAGCTCAAAAGAGGGAAAAATTGCAAGGGGTTAATTTATTCCTTCATTTCTCTAGGGAAACTCTAAGGGATTGGCACAAACAAGGGAATACCTATCTCATAACATGAGGGTGATGAGATTTCGGTATAACATGCACAGTGCATTGATTACATTGATAGCCAAATTTATTTATTTCATTACATTACATTGGAGAATCGATTGCATAAATAATTTTGACATAATCATTTGGTTGTAACAATATTTAAACTAGTTTTTAATTTATTTAAAGCTTTAATATTCAACAATCTTCTCCCAAATTTCCTACCTGCAATATAGACCATGGGAGGGGAAGGTCACTAGGTGTATCATATGCATCCCTTAATGAAATTGGAGGGATGATGCAAATTGACGAAAGAGAGGGAAAGAGTATTTCTCTCTCAACTCGACTTCCACACCATCAGATGGAAATCCTGAAGCATATCCTCATGATCATCCTTCCTTGATTGAACAGTATTCATCTTTCCATGTCGTGTGAGCCATTTAGGTGTGACTCTACAAAATAAATTTAACCCGTGATTTGTAACCAAAAAATTAATAATGTTTCTATAAGTGGCGCAAGGTCATAACAATGTGGCATGCATGCATCTAGATCCACTTATTCTATACAATATGAAAAAATTGTAATCACTAGAGTCATTTGGTGTGCTTGTTCTCTATAGTAAACAAACGTCAAACCCTAACATTTTTCATAGATAGAAAAGTTAAATCTAATTGTTCTATAGGCGTATTAAATGAAAATTGTAAGGTGAAAGAGATAGTGGTTTCTTAATCCTTAATTAAGAATGCACCGCTAGGATGTGCGTCTTTGGAATATATCTCTAAACAAATTCATCGACCACATACATTAAATGGATAATATTTATTTTAGGTAGATACCCAACCAAAATGTCTATTGCTAATCCTTCAGTTTTTTCCTATTAATCATACATCCCACCACGTATTGAGATGATGTTAATCCTCAATTCTTGTCTAGCATCATTCTTTCGGTTAAGGAATCGATTCCTCCTCTCAGCCCCTATAAAAATTTTCCTATTGAGACTATTTGTATTCATCCCCCCACAACCAATTGATTACAGGGATGGGATGGGATGAGTTGACACTGTTGAAATCAAATTTGGGGAGCAAACAGATCCCCCAAACTTATCACTAATAGCGCATGCATTGAAGATTATAAATGATGTACCCAACTCTCATGTCGGAAGGTTTTACTGGAAAATTTGAATAAATATATACAAAGTACTAATCACTTTCTTTGTGGTGGATATTTCATGCAGGTTTTAGGGTGAATAACAATCTATATGGACCTATTGAATTAACAAAATGGTATATCAATGGTAGATGATCAACATCACAATGTGACATAACCAACATTTTTGTCTATAGTATGTATTGTGTCATAAAACATACGAAGATGTGACATGAAACCCTTGCAAACTGTGACAATGTGACATATCCTTTGTTTAATTTCATGATGTGACAAATACATTGGGGAATGCAATCATTCAAATACTATGTAGGAGGTTCACAAAGGGTTATGATAAATTTCATCATTCATCCCTATGTTCATACACCTGCATTGATTGAAGGGAAGCATCCTTATTTTCCTAATAAATTGAGACATGCCATTCTATGTTTGTAATTAAGTTATGATACAATTGCAATGTTTTACTTTTTGACTGCGCATGGCACAAAATAGATCCCCTGCTCAGGTGATTTGTTAAGTACTTCAGGAATGCCTTTCGCATTGATGGTGTAGCCATTTTCTCTCCCTCATCCTTCATAAGAACAGATTCAGGTAGTATAGTTTGGAGAAAGTGGCCCTGTTCTATGCTCTCATTGCAAAGGATACATAAATCCTTTTATGAGGTTCATTTATTAGGGTAGACGCTTCATCTATAATTTGTGTGGTAGGTGCATGTTTTAAAATTTTGGTGCATGTTTTTTGGTGATTTTATCACTTTACTTCTGGTTTGAGTACTTTCATTTTCTGCATGTACTCCCCTGTTGGTTAGAAAAATTTGCAACATTTTCAATGTCAGTTATGCTAAGCCAAGTTGAAGAAATAGTGACAATACATGCTACTTTGTTTCAAAATGCAATTTTATTTATTTTATGCACAGTGTGCTGTGTAGTCATCAGATGACAATATTCTATCTCTTTTTTTGTTGTTGTTTTGTTACTCTTTTTGCTTCATTAGATGCTATTTGTTTTGATATTTGATCAAAATTGTGTATGCATTTCCATGGGCAGGGATTTTGTGGAAGGTGACAATAGTTACACCATGTATGTAGTGCAATACGATAATGGAATGCCTTCAGATTAGTTTGTGATTGAAATCCCATGATGTCTCATGATAGTAATGATCTTATTCTGTGGTTGCAATGCAGACCGATTGATTACTTTTGGCCATTCCTAGAAGGAAATATAAATTTGTCTATAGTTTGTAGATGAAATTATTAATAGGTGTAATGTTTTGAACTTTTGAGGAATTAAAGGATTGTAAGACAACCACATCTTGTAAAAAGGATGTGTAAATATTGTATTTATGTACGTTCTTATGGAATGAATGTGTCTGATAAGATAGCATCACTAGTCCTCCAGGGTATTCATGATAGCTATTTCCCACAAAGGCATCTGCTGAGCAAATATAGATTTATATTATTTGATACACAATCTTCTATGCAGATTTGGAAGCCATGCTCCTTGGTCAGATAGAATGCATTTATAAATTTCTCTCACCTGGCTTGTTTCCTATCTTATGTTTTGATTAACTCTTGGACGGTATTTTCATTTTAGGTATCGATCTAGTATCCGAATAGACTAATTGTTGGAATGAATACTTATTTATATCATATGTCTATTTGTAGAGTCTTGTAAAAACCCTAGAATTGATTCTAGTGCTAAATGGAAGGATCTTGTTGGTAGTCTTGTGATTAAATCCATCGAGCATTTCATAGTGTTTTTTTTCTTGGGTCGTATTTAGATTGGCATTTTTAAGAGCTTATATGGATTTGATTATCTAAAGATATTAATATTGAAAATAAGTGAGTTGATGAATGTTGTATAATGTTATATGCTAACCTCATAGGATATACTAGGAGCACTATCAGTCAAAGTTGACTGTTAGAGAAATAAGTACTGCCGTAGATAATCAGGCTTCATTGAGATTATGACCATTGCTACAATCGACATACCCTATGGTATATAAGCCCGCTTGCGTATGTAAGTTGCACTCCATTACTCAGAAAAGAGTAAGAAGTAACTTTTCTAGATGATTTACAAGGTTATAAGACTCGTGAGTGACAATTAAAATCAATGCAAATTAGGGAATTATCATAATTGATTATTGAAATATTGGGTTATTCAATAATATGATAAACTGACCACCTATGGAGTGATTGCAGGCATGGCAAAATTGTGGCCATAAGAAAGGCTAAAGCTCCAAGACTGTAATGAGTTAAGAAGATATGAGAAAGATATCGTGTGTACAAAGTTGCCACCACAAGGGAGTAGTGATGGAGGTAGTGGTTGAAAGCGACCTTATTTTTCCCCCGGGCCAGCAAGGGACCACTATGAATTCTGGCGACGCCTAGATGTAAGAAATTTTGGTTAAGATTCGTTCTGCACACATTAGAGGACTGCCACATGAGTGGGGGACTCTGTGAAGAGAATAACCTCTAGGCATTGTCGAGGTGTGTGAGAACTGGAAGTGCCTCAGCTTGGTGAAGCACCCTGAATAGCACAAAAAAGAGATACGCCTAAGGGTGGGTATCGTCCTTGTGTTGGGTGGCTTGAATTGGTACTTGAAGTACTATTAGAACTTGGATTTTTGGGATGGAGGAACATCCAGAGAAAAGAATAATGATGAAGCACCCTGAATAGCACAAAAGGAGATACATGAAGGGTTGGTATCATCCTTATGTTGGGTGGCTTGAATTGGTACTTGGAGTACTGTTGGCACTTGGTGTGCTGGGATGGAGGACATCTAGAGAAAAGAACCATTCAAGAAAAGGTATGTGCATTACAGGTAAACTTGTACCTATGAGGTAATATGTTCATTTATTGATAGATAGAACTGATAGGTATATTGGAGTCACTGTGGATTATGAAAATTGTATAATCGGATATCTACATTGTCTCAATGTCAATGCTAGTAGTCATGTTTTACTGATGTATGAATTGCATTATGGAAATAATTGGGTATTATGGCACCAATGAACACTAGGAAATTGTAGAGTGTTACAATGCAAAAGAATCTATGACTTTTGTTTAAGTTGAATTGTGATTTGGACATGAATTACTGAAAAAGACTAAATTGTAGTTATAATGCTCCAAAAGACTTGCTAATTATGTTTCATGATGAATTGACTCTTACATATGTAAAATTTGGGTAGACCCAATTTTATGTTATAGGAAAACTATAGGTCCTATAAACCTACAAGGATCATAAAAGAAAATAAAAAAAGATCCGAGCAAGGCGAAGCAAGAAGAGATGACTCCAGAGAAGAGTAAAAGTTTTGTCGAAGAAACCAGAAACACCGAGGATGGTGTTATTTTTTTGAGGGGGAAAGGATGTAATATCCCTCACATACCCTAGATATTCTGTAGTTACGAATATTGATTGTACTTGTTTCTGGTGAGGAGCTCAAGGCCAAGGCACCACCAGAAACAGAACCACCCTGTTTGTATAAGTTAAAATTAACTAAGAAGGAAAAACAATGACTCCATTTAATCGGTGGCTAACAAGAACCTACAAGGGATAAAATGAATAGTTGGGGAGCCACGTTGATTCCATAACCTTATGCATCGCTTCAATCATGATATTAATTAGGGAAGAGAATTCCCACTTCACAAAGGAAGAACTCTTATCACGACTAGGACACCCTAGCTTAGTAGTTAGGCCAACTAAGAACATGGGGCTAGGATGACTGGCGGGTTGTTCCATCAGGAGGAACATCGATCTCTAGAGGAAAATCAAAGAAAATTATAAACAATTTCCTTTAATAATCTAAGCTTTAGGTGTCGACCTAAGTAGTCATGAGCAAGATGATCCCTTGGTTAGCGGATAGTAAACCGGTATGACCATCCTTTTGGTGTCTTCGGTTTATCCTTACTAAGGGCGAGGGGGGTGTTTCTTGCTTAAAGGAGATAATGACTTATGGCGGAGTAAGGTTAATTCTATATTAATAATAAGGAACTCTTATACTAAAGTAAATAATCCCTTATAAAAGAAACTTACGATTATCATGATAAGGATATTATTATTTTGAAAATTGGGTTTTACTTACTCTTCCAGAAAGGTACCTTCATGAGTACGCAACACTTTTAATATTTAGACCAATATATTTATTAAAATGAATTATTTTATTGGTTTCCATTAAATAAAAAGACTAGCTATTCTGGACGCATGCCCCAAAAAAGAGCTACTTGACAGGAAGATGTGAGGAGACCTGTCTCAACAAATTACTGGCAGAATTACTGCCTAGATTTGAAGGATGCTTGGGTGCACCCTAATGGAAAGAGACCATTGATCTTATTTTATAAATAGATTATGAAATTCCTTGGGAGGGGGCACACTGGGAGCTAAGGGAAAATCCCCAACTCTGCATCTCTTTCATGGGTTTCGGATGTTTAGAGAATTATTACTTGCATGAGGAGTAGATTCTGCCATTTTCTGGAGGATGGAGACAATACACCAGTCCAAGTAAATGCATCATATATGGTGATATGTTGGGGTCTGGGTGTCTATACACTTGCAGGCTTAATGTCTGCGATTCAAGTCTGAATTATTTAGGCTCTGATTTTAATTCATCTCTAACGTATGTGTTGATCTACTGCTTGGGATCGAAGTTTTGTACATTTTCAACCATTACCAAAATTTGCTCGAGATCGCCATGTGTTCCTACCTATAGAATCCGATCGGTGTGTTCGATAGAAAGAACACCTGCCCATTATTGTCGAATGCAAGTTTTGTTTTACCCAACTCCATCTTTCTAAATGTAACTAGTGTCCTACCAAATCACAGAGAGGGTAGGACTGGTATTCTACCCATCGTAGTTTAGATCCATGCTTTGAGGATTTAAATCGTTCCCATTTTTTATCCTTTATTGCTAAGCGTAACCCTATCATTTATGGCCACGTGTTGGATATGAAATTGGGATTGTAAATAGTGGATTCCTTCATGTTAATAAACTCTGAATAGATCCTCCTCCTCTTCACTAAGTGTAAGCATGGTGGATTACCCATCGTAGGTTAGGTATGCCATTTATTAATACAAATCTTTGTTTTATGCCATTTATTAATACAAATCTTTGTTTTATTGGTTCTATTTCAAGCGCCAAGTGTAAGCATGGCGGCTTAACCCTTCGGAGGTAGATCTGTGATTTGTTGATATAAGTTGTTGATTTTGGCTTTTGTTTTCAAACTATGAATAGATATAGTTATTTACCGAGTGTAAAGCCAAATGGATCCATCACAGAGAAGGGTCTGTAGCCTTCGGTGTGAGTCAACTTGTTCTTCCTCTCGGTGTTCAACTTAGCACAAATCCATGGCTAAGTACTAAGTGTAAAAGTATGGTGTTTACCAAATATAGGTATAAATCTGTATTAGCATGGTTATAAATGTTGGTTATGTTCTGAGTCAGGATTTAATAAATCCATTGCACTTTTTGCCGAGTCTAGACATTGTGGTTATCTATCACAGGTTAATATCTGTGTTAGCATGGATTTAAATTATTGTTAATTTTGAGCTCAAGCCTAAGATAGAGCCATCATTATGTGATGATTTAGGAATAAATCCAATGCAGGGTTGGACCTTTAGTTCATGGATATGAGCAAGTTCGATAAAACCCATTCTACGTGCAAACACTGAATAAGATCTATCGTTTTCTAAGATTTTATTGAGTAGAAAGATTTTTGTTTACACCGAGTGAATGCTTAGATATGAAGATTTCGATAAGTCAATAAATAGTTGCTGCATGGCAGTTCTATATAATCCCAGATATGCATTTAGATATGTAAATTTCACTTGGGAGATATTCTATTACTTTTTGGCTGTGCTGTCTCACTATCTTCTTACTAGGTTTAGTGGAAGGCTGTGCTGTCTCACTATCTTCTTACTAGGTTTAGTGGAAATACTTGGAGTTGTTTTTAATAATAATATTATTCTTAAAATAAGAGAAAGGCCTTGCATTCAGGCCATTTGGTATTAGAGATACATGTTGAAAGGTTGCAGTATTGGAACTGCATATTTGTAACCTGGTTTGAATACTTGATAAAAAAAATCCGGACGGTTTGGTCTGGACTATATTTGGTGGACATAACCCCAAGGTTTGGGTGAACCACGTGAATATGGTTGTCTCATTTGTGTTATTTTGTTGTGCTGGTTTATTTATTTTGTTTACATGATTGTGATGTTATGCAATATAGGGGCTTATTGGTGGAAAATGTTACTAAACATATTTTTGCAGACATTTTTTCGTAGACATCTTTTTCAGAAGCACATTATTTGAATGGTTCAAAGTTTAATAAATAATAAAAAGAAAGAAAAAATTTTACCCACTTTATCAAACTTTGCCACAAGGTATTCTAGGGACATGACACACACACACACACACACACACACACACACACATATATATATATATATATATCAAGAAAATTCTTAAAAAAATTTTCTAAACATCCAAAGACACATTATTAATGTTTGACATCTTGGGAATTATCACAATGTGACATAACCCTTCATGAATGTCGGTAATGTAACATAACCTGTGATAAATGTCACAATGTGACATAATGCTTATTAAACACCCAATATCACATTATTAATGTGTCACGTCTTTGGTTGCGGTTACATATAACAACCAAACACTGTAACAAACCATGGCTTAACATCGTAATGTAATAAACCATGATAAACATCACAATGCGACATAACATTCTACATTACTATGTAGAATGTGGATGGTTTAAACCATTTCTTTTGTCAAATGACTATATATATATAT
>LPNX011235033.1:80421-152428 GCA_001517045.1 Pseudotsuga menziesii
TCGTTGCGATGAATGTCCCGATGCAACAAAACGATTAAGGAATGCACTATTGAGGAATGTCGCTAATGTAACATAACCTGTAATAAACATCACAATGCGACATAATGCTTATTAAATTCCCACTATCACATTATTAATGTGTCACATCTTGGGAATTATCTCAATGTGACATAACCCTTGACAAATATCACATAACTCTTCATGAATGTCGCTAATGTAACATAACCTGAGGTAAACATCACAATGCGACATAATGCTTATTAAACGCCCACTATTAGATTATTAATGTGTCACATCTTTGGTTGTGTTGACATATACCAATGCTTATTAAACGCCCACTATTAGATTATTAATGTGTCACATCTTTGGTTGTGTTGACATATACCAACCAAACACTATAACAATGGCTTAAAATTGTAATGTGATATAACCCTTGAGAATGTCGCAGTGAAATGTAAACCTGATAAACAACACAATGCGACATAATATATAAAGAAATTACTTAAAGAAATTTTCTAAACATCCAACTATCACATCAATGAATGTGAAATGTAAGCCTTGAAATCCTACGTAAGCATCTGAATGTTGCAATGCGATAGGTATTTTCCAAATTATAATGAGCATGAAGTGCAAACATCCCCATGGTGTTAAGTGATGAGTGTTACTTGCTAGGTTTTATTTAATAACTTGTTGCACCTAGCTATTAAACTAATTTCCTTTAGATTTTTATCCCATATATTTTGACTCTTCACCTTTCATGCAATTGATTGTTGAAGTGTGTGGATGGATCCCTTAACACAACATATTCACTTATAATCTAAGATGAAAACAATACCTGCTGATTTTCCATTCAAAAAAGTCATGGTCCAACCACTTACGCATCATTCCAACAATTTCAAGGCATGTATTCAAGGTTGTTTTTTCTTTTGGCTCATAACTCAAAAAAATCATGTAGAATTATTTAGGATTAAACCTTGTGTGTAGTGATGCTCTTGTGAGAGGAAGGCTATGATATAAGATAATTAGCTACAATTAGGAAACAAAATCTCATTAAATTAATAAACATACCATGCTTTGTGAAAATAGTTTTTTAACAACAAAAACCTAAAACTGATCTTAGAAAGGTATATATTAACACATGGATATAGAAGCATCATGATTGTAATGCCTATGCATCCTTATAATGTATAATAAAGAGTAGTCAATGTGAGATGAAAAATAAAATGCATTGTCAAAATGTACAATAAAGAATAATAAGAGATCTCATGCTAAGGTGGTGCAATTATTTTAGAGAAAATAAACTCTTTTTGGTAATTATAAAATGAGAAAGCATGTGCATAGGGTTGGTTCTATGAGGCCCAAACTTTATATACCTACCCTATAAGTAGTTTTCCTTTCTAAAGTAATTAGCGTTTCATGGAACTAGTTAGAAAAAAATAGAAACATACTTATTTTAACTTTTCTTTGTAAACCATATCTTTCAAAACAATGGTTTAAATTAGTGTTTCGTGTAACCATTAAAAAAAATAGAAACATACTTATTTTAGTTTTTCTTTGGCAACCATATCTTTCAAAATGATGGTTTAAAGAATTTAGCGATGAAAAGATGTATGGTTTAAAGAATTTAGTGATGAAAAGATGCTAAGAGGGATGTGAGCAACAAGATATTCTCAACATTGACCTACCGACGACCAATGAAGAGGGGCAGTGGATAAATGATTGGGTTTGTTGAATGAGTCTGATTACATTTAGCCTATTAGTTCAATTTATTAGTCATCTTATTGAAATGGCGTTAGGTAGAGATGAGTTCTCGAGGTGACGTGAAGTGGATTTGGTGAGTTTAATTATTTGTTTGCACATGGAATTTAGTTAAGTACTGATTCTTAATTCATCAGCGCCAGTCAAAACATAAGCAATTTTGAGCAACCTCTTCATCCCTTTCTCGTGTAAATGTTAGCAGACGCTTCTTGGGATGGATTGGAGGACACGGCTTACGCCACTGCCACAACTCTTTTCTTCATGAATCAGAATGAAAGTATAGATATGGGAATCAAAGAAAGCCATTATAAAAGTAGTTTGGAAACAAAGAAGTCGTTCTAAAAGTAGTTGATTACAAGTTGTATCAAAATTAGAATAGTGATTATGTTTTTATGGTGTGAAGTTTGTTATTACATGAAAACCTGTAGATGTTACTAAATATTTGTAAGCAACTAAAATGATTATTCAACCAATATTCCAACATATTGAACCCTTTTCAACACCGTACAGTATAAGTATCGAATGCCCCTCTTCAACACCATACATTGGTCCATTTCTGATTTGCCATTTCACATTATGTCACCCTTCACTGAACATTGTTGATGGCCTGCCTCTATTAATTCAAAATCAGTGCAGTTTAATATCCATCACAGTGTTTGCCTGGCGGAGAAAGATGATGAATTTTGGGATATTATTGTTTGTTAATTTATTATTAGCAATGAAAACAGTAGAAGCTACGAGTAGAAGATTCACAGAGGCTCTCCACACTTCTTTCCCAGCTAACAATGACAATCAAGACTACAAAGACGCCTTCTCAAAGAGCATTCTCTTCTTCGAGGGGCAGTGGTCGGGTATTCTTCCACCTAATCAGAGGTTAACATGGAGAAAAGATTCAACTCTCAAAGATGGATTTGAACAGAATGTATGTATTCTTTTTAAGAATAAAAATAACCATTTCAACTGATTTTCATCCATTATCGAGCTTCAATCTAATATTCCAAACTAATGACTCGAATGAATATATGATAGCTTTATTTAGTTGGAGGATATTACCATGCGGGTGATAACATAAAATCTGGGTTTCCAATGGCTTTTACTACTACAATGTTAGCCTGGAGCATGGTGGAATTCGATGATTCAATGGGTGATGAGCTTGAAAATGCCAAAGCTGTGATTCATTGGGCTATGGATTATTTCCTAAAATCAACTTCTCAGCCGAACAAAATCTTCGTGCAGGTAATGATCTAATGAAAAGTCTATCTTTCTTAAGAATTTAAAAATATCTAATGGGCATGCCATGATCTTAAAGATTTATTACATAAGTACATATATGTTTTTGTGCTTTCTAAGGTGGGTGATCTGAACACTGATCATAATTGCTAGGAGAGAGCAGAAGACATGGATAGACCTCGGACCATTTTCATGGTCGATGCCCAAAATCCAGGATCTGAAGTGGCTGGCAGAACTGTTGTAGCAATGGATGCCATGTCTATTATCTTCCAAACATCTAACTTTCCTTATTCCCAATGCCTGTTTGACACTACAACCCAGGTCAAAAAAATATGCACCCTATTTACTACTATAGCATGATTACAGGCCTATTTCAATGTACTAACTTGATTCCTCCTTGAATAAATGGATAGTGAAGTTCGACACACTTGCTAACTCGTTATGTTTTTCCAATCCATAGCTCTTCGAATTTGCAGACAGATACCTGGGAGATTATAGTGGCAGCCTCAACTCAACAGTTTTCCCACTTTACTGTGACTTCAACGAATATGAAGTAAATCTTCTGTTCTTCCTTTATTTCCCATACAAAAAATTTAGGTCAAAATGCCAAATATAAATTTACAGTTAATGATAATGGTGCGGGAATTTCATCATCTCTGTGAGAAATTCTACCCAAAGCTCTCCAGCAGCAATGTCGGTGTAAGGGTAGTCATCGGCATCGCCCTTTAATTTTAACCATCCCAGAAAATTCATACACGTTCTCAGATTGAATTTACAGAATGCAGATAAGGCCGCATGCTTAAGGGGAGAACTATCTCCTGATCGGTGCGGGAGATAACAAACCGATTCATAACCGTCTCCTAACAGACTCCTAAATCAATGATCAACAACTAAAAGTCTCCTAACAAACTCCTAAATCGGTGGCTAGTTAAGCTATAAACGACTAGGGGTGATTCCATGAAGATGGGTAACACTTTTTGGCCAAATTCGGCGATGAAAACCTGATTTTTTACTCATGTGCTAGATAGAAGCCCTCAAAACGCATATATTCCATGTGAATTTTGACTTGCAGTAAAAAAACAAATTGTAGAATATTATGTTGGCTTCATAGTGATATTTTTTTTAAAATATTCCGATGTCATTTAATGTGTGAATTTTTGCATTTAATGAACTGTGTGACCTTAAAAATTTGAAGAAGCTAATAAGTGGCTCGTGTCCACGTAGAGTAATTCAATCTTGCATTAATAATTTTAAAAATATATATATATATATATGAGCATGATCTACATAAAATGCAGTGTGAGGTGCATATTTTTTTGTTAATTTTTCTCGCATTATACAATTATTTATTATTTTTCGAAAGTGACCACATTCAATTTCAGCATCGTTTTAAACACATATTTGTCCACGTAAAGAAATTTTTTCTATTTTTTCAAAAATTGAAAAACCAAAGATACCCTTTTGAAGAGTACACGTCAATATGTGATGTGTGCATTTTTAAGAATTTTTTGGCTGTGTATTTTTAACTTTGTGGATTTTTCTTTGAGCTGCTTCGAAGTTGCAGTGTGGTTTTCTAAGTATAAGTTTTAGAAGTAATTAAAAAATAAATATCATATGAATGCCAAAATGCGTGTATGATACCTCAATGGATAGAAGATTCGTTGGTGAATCTATCGGTATCAATTCCGCTCAGTTATGTGCTAGGAATGGCAAGGTTTACACCTCTGCAAGGCACAGGAAATTTTTCATTTGTTTGAATGTGGGCTAAGTCTATTTTTTTAAGCCCTCGACCGAGGTATGAACCTCGACCGAGGGTTTGTAAATCCCACAATGCCTCGGTCGAGGTATTTAAATACCTCGACCGAGGTATTTATATACCTCGGTCGAGGGCTTGATAAAACCTTGGTCGAGATATTAAGACCTCGGTCGAGGGCTTAACAAGCCCTCGACCGAGGTGCATTTTTCTGTTTTTGCCGAAATGCGCTTGCCAAAAAGTGTTACCCAGGTCCGTGGATTCACCCCTAGTTAAAAGATCAAATGATTAAACACATCCCAATCATACATTTGGCATGTTTTGGTGGATCTTGATGATCCACTCAAGCAAGTCCATCCCAAATATCACATATATATGCCTATTAACATAATAAATAAATAACTGGGTCAGGTGAGGCAGTACCATAAGGGATGTTTTACTGTACATTACACAAGATTTGGATTTACCCAAAGTCGAATGGGATAAGTAGTGGATTGCAGCTATTTAGAGACTAAGCTTTTTTTCCACGCCTTCAATAATCAATAAGTCCAATGTTTGAATGTTCATAATTTAACTTTTTTTATTAATATTTGTGTGTTGTGGTGAAATGTAATTTTATTTTAGGATGTAAACTAATTTTCTTGTATGTATTTCTATGCCTCAAAATTTATACCAAATCCATGTGTAAGCAATAAACATGATATTGATTGAGAAATCATATTTTATAAAACAATATTATATTTTGAAAGAAGTGCAAACAATTATATTTTATGATTGCCAAAATGAAAAGGCGAAATGTAAATATTAGCAATGATTTAGATTTTCAATTTTTTTAGAGAGGTACAAACTAAATAGAGGCTACACAAATGATCTCTTATAACTACAAAATAACTACAAAAATGAAAAGGATAAATGGAAATATTTGCGACGACGTAGATTTCTCTTCCTTTCTAAGAATTTATTCTTTCACAATGTGTAGTTTGAATCATTACCCCAAAAAGGGATTTTAGTTCTTGGTATTTGTTGAGCTCCTAAGGAATGGCATCATGTGCAACCTTGTATGGTCCTCAAAGTCACGAACTTCATTATATTTTTCTTTCGGGGGAGGTTTCTTGTGGCACTTGGGAGAAAGATATTCTAAATGAGATGTAGTTGCTCCAGAATCTTTTATTGGTGTTTCTCTTATGAAACTTAGCCACTCTTGTTAGGATTATAGACTACGATCCCTCCTTTCTAATTCTTATGTGTTTCTCTCTATGCTTATTCATAATCACCACTAATGCATGCTTCAACTATGTGTTATCACCAAACTTCTGCTAGTTGGGACAGGTTTGTTTGCACCACAATTTCCCATTATCCATGCTTTCCTATTATCCATTCATCAACTACCATTTATTTTTTATATATATTTTATAATTATTTATTTTGATGTTGGAAAGTATGTCATATTAAATATATTGAGCTATGAGTTATCCATGCCGCAGCTACATGGATACATGCCTAGCTACATGTTATCACAGTCTCTCTTTGGCATGAACTTCCCATTATCCATTCATTAGCTTTAAGTTATCCATGCATCAACTACCATAGTTCCATTCATCAACTACCAAATATTACTTGTATTTGTTTTTAATAATGGTGTACTTGGAATTTTAGGAATGATGCCCACAAAGTCAATCTAGAGAATACACTTGTTTCAACCTCCTTCAATCTAGGGAAATCATAGATGGTAGTTCACCCACAAATTATAATATATAAATCTCTATGAAAGAAACTAACCCATATCAATACTAGTACACCATCGTAACATGTGGGGCTCGTAGGCACCGATAGGTCACAAGTTAAGTGCCACTAATAAAATATCACTTACTTGTTCTCCTCTTCTTCTAGTTAAATGTTATCTATTACAAGTTATCCGTGCATCGCCTACTATTTATCCATGCATCACTTAATTTTTATATTCTTTTTTTATTAATAATTTTTTATTTTTTATTTCTAACGCCCATAGAATCAACTTGTCTCATGGTCGTGCAATATAGAAAAAAAATAGGTGTTTGTCCACCCCAAAATCTCAAATAAAGACACCTATGAGTGTAATAACATTTGCTTATTAAAATATATAAATATGAACAATGCAAGTATTATCACTAACCTTGATTTTAATAAATAATAATAAATTGAGATATTATTACATTTTCAAATGAATAAAAATGAATTATTTTTACAAGTCCCCTAGGAGGTACCCCTTCTATCAATACACAGTTTATGAAGAAACCAGTTTCCTTTTGTTTTGCTACAGTCTTTATGACAAAACCATTCGGATTTTGTTTTTCTCTCATGTAAAGAAAGTAGTTTTTTTCCATTAGATTTCAAACGTTGAATTTTCATTTCCATTATAGTGTAGATGGATATCTCTTCCACTTAGTTTTTCTTTCTTTTGTTTATAAATTAGATTTTAAATGTTAATTTTTTTGGGAAGTCTCTAGGAACAAATACACTCTTTTATATCATAAATATACTTATTTTTCAGTAAGGAATAGCTATTGCGGGGAGGTCACATGTTTTCTATGTGAAGAAATTTGAATAAGAGCCAATTTTCATCATGCTATTGCAAACAAGAATCCCTTATGGAATTTCATGAATGGTTGGGCAGAATGTAGCGTAGGACTTCCTATTTATATGAATCCTCAACACATGAAAATGGTGTTTCATCAAGAGAAAGAGAATTACGTAAAACCCAACATTTCTAGGATTAAGGGGGTGGAGATTGATCAGATTAAGGAAGTGCGGGTTTTTAGGTGTATAACGTGGGATGATTTACATTCCATATAATATCCATAAAACAACGTATGTATGGGTGACACCTCAATGAAGGATTCTCAGAACAATACTATCGAAAAAAAACATAAGACTAGAGATCTCAACTTTCCATTTTACTAAACAAATAATTCAAAATGTAAAAGAGCGGTCGAGAGCATCAACATCTTTTATGTGAGTTTCCACGTGGTTTTGGAGATGTGTATTTAAATCTAGACAAGATCCAGAGGAACACCTTGTATATTTTGTATTGGAATCTAATGTAAATATAATTTTTAAACTTGCAGATGCTAGAGGAATTTGAAGAGGGGCAAGAAATTGATGGAAGCGGTCACTCCCATGGTGGAGATATGTCCCAGGAAGTGGTAAGTATATTACAACATGTTATTTTTTCAGTACATATTATTCCATCCGTTCAAATCCATGTCTAACTATGGTAACACTTTATGAATGCAGACGTCATCGTAGATCCCTACACCGCCTCTTTAGTTTGGATCTCCATGTAGTCCAAACATAGATAAGGGGGTTTTTTATACCAGACAAGGTCCCTTTTCCTTGAACAGAGTGGGTGTGAATGAGGATCAACCTACTCATCCCACGGTAATGTACACACTTCCAATGGCAGTTGTTGGTTAGCTATGAATTCACTTCACAAGTGGTTTTTCTTAATGTTATTTTCATAGGTTTACAACATCAGGATGTAGAGTCATCCGTGCGAGACCTTAGTGGGATTGTTGATGCTGCTGTCAATGTCGCATCTACAATAGGGATAAGTCATAGTGAGGTACATCTACTTGAATATTTGTAATTGTACATTTCATTTGTATTGTTTCTAGACATGCACGATGTCTAACTATTTAATCATTTGGTGAATGTAGCCACACCCTGGTCCATTAGTGCATGCAACTAAGGTTTATTTTCAACCTGCAGCTCCTCTTACTACTGAAGCGTCCAATACTAATCCCCTAGAAATTGTTTTTTCGATGAGATGTTCATTTTTTACATAATTGATTAGTACTTTCTCATTCATGTACATGTTGATAATTCTTGAGATAATTGACATATTTTTTTTTATTCACAGAGAAGCATGATAGAGAGGCTCGCTGCAAGGTGGAGGACAACAGAGGCACCTACACCCTCGAAACCACAGGCACCTATACCCCCGACAGATGTAGTGAGTCTTTGTTTTATTTACAATTGAGTCATATTTTAAATTTTCAAACTTTGTTATTGATGGACAATACTAGTTTAGTTACCTTATTAAGAAATATTGTCATTGATTTGCAGTCACCAAAGATGCACATTGGTCATAGAAAAAGACAAAGAGCATCAAGGTCCAGGAAAACCAAGAGAAATTTAGATTTTTGATGTGTTAGTCCAGGACAAACACGTATGTTTATGTACAATCTGGAGTTAGAGTATAGGGGCACAGTCCAGGATAGATGTACTTTTTTTTGCACATGTACATCAAATATGTTTTTGATACATGTACATTAACAGGCCATAGATTGACCTTCTATTTTTGTATTATAACTTTCATGATATAAAAAATATTTCATATCAAGGCTCTTGAGATATTCATGGTTCAGTCTTTTAAGTGTGATTATACATGTGTGGCGAAGAATGTTTCTATGTGTAATGTTCCCAATTTTTTATAGATTTTACGATTGCATGGAGATATTAGTTATAAATTTGAGAACAATGCACAATTACAATAAATTACGTAATGAAAAATTTGTACATTTTAATTTTTTTTATCATGATCCAATTGCATATACAATGTTATATTAACAATGTCAAATTGTATTCAAAAATATGGAACATAGGTCTAATACACATTTAAGCACCCAACCCAGCTAAGCAACTGATCCAACTTGGTGGAATACAAAAGCACCTTACCCACATAACAAGCTAACAAACGTTTAAAGGATGCACGAAGTTGACACACTTAAGTGATGCACCAGTGTGGTATACATAAATAAAATTATTGTTTGGTATGATGTCTTTCATCTAACGAATACATGGGATACACATCAAACCTAAAAGTATCCGAGTATTATAAGGTTGATTCAAAATAATGGTTATGACTATATCCTGCACATTATGTATTTCCTACACATTATTTTATCATTTTGTTAATGTACATGGAATTTGATGAATGGCCTCGAGTAACAACTTTGAAAGAGATGAAAGCTATGTGTGACTAATGTACATGGCATTTTCGAAGCATTCGTAGCATGAAGATATATATATATATATATATATATATTATAATAATTGCATAATAGAATGACCATTTGTTTCTAAACATAAACATGTTCTATTACATGGTTACTGATGTAATGGCATTATCTCCTCCTGCATTTCATCGTACAAATGCTCACATATCTTGTATGAGGGGAAGATCTACAATATTCCCCTCATACAAGAGATGTGAACATTACATGGTTATTGACGTAATGGAATTGTCTCCTCCTGCATTTCATCATACAAATGCTCACATCTCTTGTATGAGGGGAAGATCTACAATCACCTTCAAGCTGACCTTTATGTGCAAAAATTTCACATTAACTTAGTGAGAAAAACCCTAGTTTCCAAAATTGACCAAAAAAAATGATCCCTTGTCCATGGACCGAGAGTAGAGGGCCACTATAGCACTATTGCGATGTACTGAATCCAACGGAGTTGACGGTTCATCGATCCGAGAAATGGTCATCAATCTATGGAACATTGAATCCCACCTCCTACAGGCTTTTAGGGACACCCATTGAATCCCTAACTGGGGCATAGAGTGCAAATCGTGCATCAAAAAGGGCTTTCAGTGGGTTGTGCAAGCGTGTTTAGGTAGGTTCCATGTGGGAACGCTAGCCACACATTCATGGTCAAGGAATTTGCAAAGCTGACCCATATGTGCACAAATTGGACATTCACTTACTGAGCAAAACCCTAATTTCCAAAATTGACCAAAATAATGGTCTCTTCTCCATGGAAGTAGATTAGAGGGCCACCCTATCACTATCTCAATGGCCGAAATCCAACAAAGCTGATGATTTCTCGATCCGAGCAACGGTCATGATTCTATGGCACATTGAATCCCACCTACTACAGACTTTCAAGGACACCTGTTGAATCCCACCTCCTACATACTTTCAGGGACACCTATTGAATCCCTACCTGGGGCATATAATGGAAACCGTGCATCAAAAAGGAATTTCAGTGGTTCGTGCAAGCTTGTTTAGGCATGTATTATGTGGGAACGCTAGCCACACCTTCACGGTCGAGAAAGATACGAATTTGACCCCTATGTCCAAAAATTTCACATTCACTTACTGAGCAAAACCCTAGTTTCCAAAATTGACCAAAATAATGGTCTCTTCTCCATGGAACCAAATTAGAGGGCCACCCTAGCACTATCTTGATGTCTGGAATCCAACGGAGCTAACGGTTCATTGATCTAAGCAATGGTCATGATTCTGTGGTACATTGAATCCCACCTCCTATAGGCTTTCAGGAACACCTATTGAATCCCTACCCGAGGCATAGAATGGAAACCGTGAATAAAAAAGGGCTTTCGATGGGTCGTGCAAGCATGTTTAGGCATGTGTTATATGGGAACACTATACACACCTTCACGGCGGAGCAATATGTGAATTTGACCCCCATGTGCAAAAATTTCACATTCACTTACTGAGCAAAACCCTTGTTTCCAAAATTGACAAAAATAATGGTCTCTTCTCCATGGAACCAGATTAGAGGGCCACCCTAGCACTATCCCAATGTCCTGAATCCAACGGAGCTGATGGTTCGTCGATCCAAGCAACGGTCATGATTTTGTGGCACGTTGAATCCCACCTCCTATAGGCTTTCAAGGTCACCTGTTGAATCCCTACTCGGGGCATAGAATGGAAACTGTGCATGAAAAAACTATTATACTTAAAGGTTTCAATGATCTCATGACATGCACACTAAATTCAACTTCGTGAATCAACATTATTTGAAGCATAAGTCCACCGGATTTGAAAAAGTTGAGTTGGACATTAGATTGATTTTGAATTGAGTTGTGGTAGTAAGATAAGATTACGGTTAGGATTAGGGTTTCCTAGGTAGGGTTATGGTTATGGGCCATGCATGTTAAATAATAAAACCTAGTTAGGGATAGGGTTTTCCAAGTTTGGCTTTCGTTGGCATTAAATGCATTGTCCAGATTTGGCCCAAATCTCTTATTATCTTTTATTATCTTTTAAGTAGAAATTAAACTTTTAAATAAAAGAAAATGAGATGAAATTCCAACACTACTAGGCACTACTCCTTTGGAAATGGACATGCGGGTATAAGAGGCGAGTTGTCAAGAAGGAAATTACACAAGCCTTAAAACATAAGTTTATAGTTTCAACATCTTGTTTCCATCATCCTAGTTGTATATATCGGCTGAAAACATTGACAATATTACCTACTTGAAAAATTAGGGTTTTACTCCTATAAGAGAGCCTACAAAGAACTTTGATAGGTATGACCTATAGAGGTACATGTATGTATTCTAATGTTATGTTTATCATGTGAATGAGATCTTGAAATGTTCATATTATTGATATATATGGTTTATTGATCATATGTAAAATTTGGCATGTTCATTAACTTGACATACAAGAGAATTTTTGGCATATTTATAATCAACATTATGGAAAATTTCGCATATCAAGAAAAAAAAATTGACATATTCATAAGAAACATACATGGGAAAATTAAAATTATGATACATACCTCATCATGCTAGATCCCACCTAATATCATACAACCAAGGCCTTCGGATCATCTCTTATAATGATGGTCTCCATTAGTCTCTCATGCTATGTATCCGGTAAGAAGTAGCATACAAGAACACAAAATTGACATAATCATAAGAAACATACATGGAAAAATTAAAATTATGATACATACCTCATCATGCTAGATCCCACCTAATATCATACAACCAAGGCCTTCGGATCATCTCTTTTAATGATGGTCCCCATTAGTCTCTCATGCTATGTATCCGGTAAGAAGTAGCGTACAAGAACACAAAATTGACATATTCATAAGAAACATACATGGGAAAATTAAAAATATGATAGATACCTCATCATGCTAGATTCCACCTAATATCATACAACCAAGGCCTCTAGATCATCTCTTATAATGATGGTCTCCATTAGTCGCTCGTGCTATGTATCCAGTAAGAAGTAGCGTACAAGAACACAAAATTGACATATTCATAAGAAACATACATGGGAAAATTAAAATTATGATACATACCTCATCATGTTAGATCCCAACTATTATCATACAACCAAGCACTCTGGATCATCTCTTATAATGATGGTCTCCATTAGTCTCTTGTGCTTTGTATCCGGTAAGAAGTAGCGTACCTTCAATGAATTCCGACTAGGCGTTGTTCATACCTAGAGGTTTGTACCAATGATTAAGTTGGTAAAGTGATACACACTTACACCTGGTTTGTAATCCCTGAAAACATATCCACCCTTCTTTCTTTCATTGTTGTCATGTGTAAGATATTCACCTTTAACAACCATAGACCCCATGGAGAAGTGGTTGTTTTCATCATCAGTCATGGACATAATGAGGGTTTGCTTTCCCTCTATACAACGTGCCAACCAGTAATCACCACCCCATTCACTATCTTTTGAGGCAACCACTAGATATATGTGTCCTGCATAGTATGATTGTAGGTATATGAGCAAATATTTTTTGTGTGATACAAGGCCATTGATGTTAAGGAAATGCATCATACCAGGTTGTACAAGGTATGATACATGATCAAAATCTATAGAAATAGACGATTGGTATTCTTCCAATGGAGTTAACTCAACAATTGCACGCTGATCAAGTGGAAGTGATATGCGATCCCATCCATCAACCCAATCCAATGATTCACACACATCCCAATCACCATTGCAACAAGGCAGGAAAAAACAAGATAGTTTTCTAGTCCAAATTTCAAATACTGGGTTATCAGACCTTCAACCTAATGAAAGCCACGAGTCCTAGGAACAGTCTTGCATTCCCATGCATGTGAAACATCTATGTCTACCACCTCCCAAAAAAATCTCTCTACATGTCTCTTTCTTGTGGATTCTACTCACATAGCTTATTCCCATCCCATTACTGACGTATACCACCTGACTATAGATTGAGCATTTTGAATAGTAGTTCTTGTATATAATTTCAATTCCTCTCTTTGTAGGGTTGTTTTGACACATGATATGGCTCCATCATGCTCTCCTTTACCATGCCCTATCTCAAAATAGTTCCACATATGTGGAACTTTGTAGTTTTTATGAAATGAACACAACCATTGAAATATGCGTGCATTTTTTAATTGACCAGCACATCCATCTGACCAAATCCAATGTTGATCCATCTGTATGTTCCTGCCCTTCAAATGATCATAGAACATGATGAAGCAATGATGTACATAGTGGAAGTCAAGGAACCTATCATCACTTATGTAGAAGTGATATTCCTTTAGAATTTCTCTTTGCTCTTCACTGCTATTTAGGCCATGCCTATATGTGATATGAACAATCAATGAAACCTGCTCAGAGTGATAATGTTGACTTTGGATTTCATTTTGATGTTGCAGAGTGTACTTCTCGGCAAAATAAACAATTGAAAGTATAGTACCACGAGGAAATGTATCTCTGCATATTCTAAACGTCTCATCCTGCCATTGTGCCAAGTGGACATGTTGAACATATTGATGTGTCTTTTCAATAAATTCCTTGACAAAGACACTAACTTGTACTTGTTGAAACAAAATGATCTCAATATCAGTTTTTTTTGTAAGTAAGGAATGAAATGCAACTATTCAAACATAAATGTATAGATAAATGCATGTACCTGAGATGTCACCAATTGTATTTTTTTGCTTTCTTTCCCTGTGACTATTTCATAGTTGATATATTTGAAACTTTTCATGTCTGTAACCATATTCCCCAATTCATTGTCTCTAGTCTCCTACATACATTGGTTCAATAATTCCATTCCAGCACAGTTGGAGCAAGTTCCATCCAAACAAGATTTTGCATAGTAAGTTTGCCCCTTAGGCCTATTGCACATGATACTATGAATGAATTCTCTTGATGAGGTCGATGGTATTGTCAAGGAGCAATATTGCACATGGTTAGTATGCAACACACGACAAATGTACGAAAATGTTTCATAGTAATATTCATATTCTACATGGTATCTACAACAACAAGCGTTACGAAGAGTATTTATTCTAACATACCAGGGCTTACATTTCTCAAAAAATATTTGCCCCAAATTCAATTGTCTATGTTCATTCCTAAATTTCTCATATAGTTTTGTCTGTGTTATATCAAGAAGATGCTTAATATGTGGATCACAATCCTTTGAACCCCTTCTCAGTTTTATTACTGGATTCTGCTAATCCATTACCCTGTGGGTAATATGGTGTGGACTGTTTCAAGTTAATATTATTTTCTTCACAAAATTTCATCATCTTTTTTTATTTAAAAGCAGGAGCATTATCAGTAATTAATTTCCTAGGGCATCCAAATCTGCTAAGAATATTTTCCTGTAGGAAGTTAATAATGATTTTTTCGTTGCTCTCCTTATGGGGATTGCCTCCACCCACTTGATGAAAAAATCAGTTGTAGTTAAGATCCATTTGTGCTGACCAGTAGAAGGAGGATGAATTTCACCTATAAAATCTAAACCCCACTGTTGAAATGGACTAGTTACTGTTATAGGCTTCAAGGGTAATGACTGAAGTTAATGCTTACCTGCAAACTTTTGACACTCCACAAATGATTTGACCTGATGATACACATCTGTGAAAAGAGTAGGCCAATAATATCCTACTCTTAGGATTTTAAAAGCAGTTTTTTTCGAATACTTGTGCCCACCACATACTCCACTGTGTGATTCAGAAGTAACACCATCAACTACTGATTTATCCAAACACTTCAACAATATTCCTCCAAGATCCTTCTAGTACAAAACCTGATCTATTAAAAAATACTTCATTACTTTAAGTTTTAATGATATGTATTCATTTCTATTCAATTTTAGAGGACATTGTAAGTATAAAAGGAAATATACAATGTCTTTATACCAATCAGACTCACCATACCTACTATAAACCTGCTACTTACTATATTCGATTGCCATATCTTGTTCTAAATGTTCTTCCATCAAATGAATATTTAATACCTGACAATTTGATTATGTTAGGAGTTTTGCTAATCCCTGGCCTTTTACCAATTTTGTTGGTTTAATATCGACATCATACTCCATAAACTTTGCTATCCATCTACCTCTTTTCCCCTCATTATTAGGCTATGCTAAAATCTCCTTGACTGCTAAACTTGGAACATATGCCAAAATATTGGAATGTAAAACATATATTTTGAAAAATTTAAGACCTTTAACTAATGCATATGCTTGTTTTTCCATTGTATTATATTTAAGCTCTGAATGTCTTAATGTTTTACTGAAAAAAGAAATTGGTTGTTCCAAACCATCTGCATTCTTTTGCAATAACACAGTAGCTATAGTATCTTCGGATGCAAATGAAAAAATTGCAAAATCCTTTGTATAATCTGGAGATATCAATATGGGCGCTTCTATCAATGCCTACTTTATGGATTCAAATGATTGTTTAGCCTGATTTGACCATTTAACTTCTTTATCCTTCTTGAGCATCTCAGTGATATGTTTGATAATTTCTGCAAAATTAGGAATAAACCATCTTAAAAAAATTGATTTTTCCAATGAAATATTGAATCTCCTTTTTATTTCTAGGAATTCTGATTTTTAAGATGGCCTTTACTCTCTCTAGATCTATTTTGATTCCTTCAGTAGAAACAATATCCCCTAACAACTTACCTTCTATCATAGCAAAGTGAGACTTTTTTGGGTTTAATGAGAAACCAAATTTTCAGCACTTCATAAAAATCTATCTTAAATGTTTCAGATGATCTTCATCAAACTTGGAAAGGACTGTAATATCATCTTGGTATATTACTACAAATTTTTCATTCTCCCCCACAAAGGCTATATCCATAGCCCTCTGAAAAGTAGCACTTGCGTTCATAAGCCCAAAAGGCATTTTATAATACATAAAAGTCCCCCATGGAGTTGTCAATGCTGTTTTTTCTCTATCTTCAGGCTGTACTGCAATTTGGTTATAACTAGAAAAACCATCAATCATTGGAATTCTATGAGATCCTACAACTCTTCGCAAAATCTGATCTATTTTCGGTAATGAATAATTATCCTTCAAACAAGATCTGTTCAAGTTGCGGAAATCAACACAAAGCCTTATTTCTCCATTTTTATTACATACAGGCACCAAAATTGCAATCCATGATGAATATCTTAGAGGTACAATAACTTTTGCATCTAGTAATTTCTTTACCTCCTTTTCAATTATTGGAAGCAATGTTGGGTTAATCCTTCCAAGTTTATGTTTAAAGGGCTTAGTATTTGGTTTCAGAGGAATTTTATGCTGAATTATGCTAGTGTCATAAGTTCTTAAATTATGATATGACCAAGCTAAAATGTCCACAAATTCTTTTAGCAAACCAATATATTTTTCTTTTCCTTCTCTGACAGTGATTTTGACAATTTTATCATCTTAGGCTGATCTTCAGAACCAATGTTATAATCTATAACATTCTCCTCAGTAGTCTACAAGGTGGGTTTTAACAATGTATCATCTTTTGAAAATAACCTCTCTAATGGAACAAGTCCCTTAGGAATGAAATTTCCTTTTAATTCAACAATATTGTGATCAGCTATTGAATCATTTCTACAAGGTTCATTTTCCATCAATTCAAAATCATATTCTTGATCAACTATATCATCTTATAATTCACCTACTAGCTCCAAAAATTCTTTTATTTCTTGATCATCATGAAAAACTTTCCAATTTTTTATATCATCTCGGACAAAGGGTCTGTATCTTACATCAATTGGATATTTCAAATGAGTTACTTTTGGAACTTTAAAATAGGCTGCTGCTAAGGCTAGGGAATCAGATGTTTCATTATATTCTCTTGGAACAAAAGTTATATTGAAAGCTATAAAGAAATTTTCAATTAAATCCCAAGCCTCATTTCTATAAACTTTCAATAAATACTGCTTTACCTGGTAAACATTTTTTACTTTCTGAATTACTAATTCAAAGTCGCCAAACATAGCAAGTTCTTTAATACCCAAGTCTTTTGCTACTCTTAATCCAAGAATCAAAGACTCATGCTCAGCAGTGTTATTTGTTGTTTTAAATTCCAATTTGTACATAAGGGAAATGACCTCCCCTCCAGCTGAAATCAATAACGCTCCTGCTCCTGCCCCCTCCTTACTTGATGCACCATCAAAATACATCTGCCATAAACCATCTAGTTCTATTTTCTTTATCTGAACTAGAATATCTTTCTGTACTTGTAAAACTCCTTCAACTTCATCACTTAATTGCAACATACAAGAACCAAGATTTTCATCAATTGAACAGATCTCACGATTATTAGGGTGTTTACTATCACTTACCAAATATGCCATATGTACTTCTCTGTAAATTATTTTGAATTCTCCTCCAAATCCTGGAATTGTAGCATATGAAAGATCCATTTCCAGAGTTCCTCCCACTCTCTTTGCCCAAAATCTAGACAACAACATACCAAATTTAGGAGAAATATCTGCTACAACTATATCCATCAATACACTTTTCATTGGTATTTGGGTTAAATTCACCACCAAATATTTAATAACCCCAATACACTTCACTTCCCTAGAATCAAACGCATACAAATCATGATATGGTTTAGTAACACTCAAACCTAAAGCTTCCATGACTGCTTTTGGCATGAGGTTTTTGAAGCTCCTGAATCTAGAAGACAATCATGTAGTAGCTGATCATGTATTGAAAGAGTTACATAAAATGGAGGGGGATATTCTGAATTATCATCAGGTTTATCAAAAAAATTTGACCCCACAGTGATAGTAGGTTTTTCATCTTACAAATTAATTTCATCAGATGAGATAGTATTCACTGCATTTTTGAAAGTTTTAAAAGTTACTTCCCTATAAGCTTTGTTCTTAATAAACTCTATTAAAGGAATAGGGATTTTAACCTTATTAATTTCATGCTCCAAATTAAACCCACCTATGACTTTATTCACCTCCTCAAGACTTACCACTTCATCTTTTTTCTCTTTTACAATTTGATTTTGATTTGAAGACATATTTTGTTTAATAGGATGAGCTTTCACAATCTTTTTAGCATGTGCTGCATGTTTTACCCCTGATCTAAGACCATATGATTTTTGTGGTATTTCCTGACAAAATTCAGGCATGGACATTTGATAATTATTTCTTCATAATGATCTAGTTCTGTAGCTTTTTGATTATCATCTTTAGTCAGAAAATGGAAAGAAGAATCATCATCAAATTGACTAATGTTGTGTTCCTGTTCTTCCAAATCATTCAAATCTCCTTCATCTATCTCATATGATTCATCATCTCTCACATTATTATTTTTAAAAGGAGGCTGAATTCTCTACTCTTCATTTTCTCACCTGTCCCTCTGAATATCATTATTTCGTCTTTCTCTTGGAAAAATCCTAGGAGCAAAAGATCTTTTGAACTCATTTTGATTTCTTTCTCCTTCAGGTATAGGCTTGCTCTGATTTTTATTTCCCAACTCTAACCTATCAATCTTAACAGACAATTTTTTAATTATTTTACTCATTTCATCCATTTTACTGTCTTAAGATCTTCCTGTAGGATTAGATGTAATGATTTCCTTTTGACCTTTTTTGTCTACAATTTGATATTTTGTTTCCTCTTTGATTTTGTTTGAAGCCAAAATATTAGACTCTAGTTCCAATGCTGCATATTGCATATTTTGAGGCGACACAAACTTTCTTTCCCTCAACAACAAAGAAAAGCCATGATCAAAGGAATTTGCATAAGTTAATTTTGTTGATGTCTCTAAGGGCTTTATTTCAGCTAGTATTCTATTATACATTTTATTGAACCTTTTAGAAAAATCTCCTACAACTTCATCCTTCTTTCTTTTCAATGATCCAAACTCTGTAATGTAGTATAAATAATCTTTAGTATCTCCCCATTGTCTCATGAATACCTCTTCTAAAGAATCTATACCATCTATGTAGTTTGGTGGTAATTCTCTAAACCATTTTCTCACCTCACCATCTAAACTTTGAACAAAAACCCTCATCCAAACATCTTCATTTTCAAAATTCCGATTGTCTACATAACTCAAGTATGTGTTCCAGTGTTCTTCTATAGTAGTATCCCCTTGACCATTAAATCTCAGAAGATATTTCTGGTAATCTCCTCCTAGGAGAGCATTAATAGGCTGGGGAAAAAATAGTGGGGCATATCTTGATGCTACCATAGGAGCCATCCGATTCTGAGGGTGAGCCATTCTAGGACTTGAAATATTTGAACTTGTATTAGACTATTGGGTGCTTGAATGTTGTGATGAAGGAAGCAAATTACCAAGATTTGGCTGATTCACTGGGATAGTCTTAAAAAAAGGTATATGGGTTGAAAACAAACAAGAAGCTCCTATCTTCAATGCTTCAAGTTTAACCTTCTCAGACAACAAAGGATTTGTGAAGACTTGGAAATTATCAATTTGAGAAGGGGTAAATAGCAGATCTAATTCTTCTTTTCCTTTTTCTGAATGTGGATCAAAAGATGGAACAGGGATAGATGAAGATTCAAGAATCTCCAAGGTTGAGGGATGTTTAAATTTTTCTAATGAGGTAGAGCTCAACCTTCTCCTAGATTCTTTTAATATCTGTTCAGGATCTGAGACTCCTAGATTTAAAGGTGATGAGGGATTTCCTCGAGTTCTTATCTTTTTTGAAGCCACTATAACTTTCTTTAGGTGACTGATGTAGTTTATAACAGGTCTCATTGATCTTGTTCACCTTCAAATATCAGTTTCATAAGAATGTCGAATACCCACGGAAGATGTCCTTTCGTTTCTCCATCCCCGACAATGGTGCCAGAAGATTTTATCCCTAAAGTTGAACCTATACTACAGGGGTTCAAGCTTAAAGAAATATTTTAAAAAATATAATTCAATAAAATCAAAATAAAAATTAGGTTGGTATATAATCAAAGATGTAGAAAAATAACATAACCATAAAGATTTGTACGACATAAAATGGAATACAACATTTAATATCAAGGGAGCTACGAGCATGAATTTATGGAATGAGACTAACTCTGTCACTAAAGATTTGAAAAATAACTATATTTTATCATAAGAATCATGTAATGGAATGTAATTGACCATATAGAGGATAAATCATAAAAAATACAATTCATAAAATACAAAATCAACTCTTAATCATAATCATATCAAAACAGAACCTGTATTGAAGATGCAGAGAGTTTCATGTCATACAGCATACATCAAAATTGGATTCCCATCTCCAATTGCCACCTTTTTCAAATCTAGCTACTATCCTTATATACAAAACTTATGAGCTTCTTAGATAGTTATCCAATCCTATTTCTCTGGATCAAATTATTTAAAAAATAGAAAAGTCGATCTTCCTAAAATAGTTGTAATACAAGTGTAATACCAAATACAAATTAAAACAGACATTTGTCAAAACCTAATTGCTTTCAAAAGCCAACTGTGACTCTAAGTCTAAAGACTCTTAGAAGCCTCTGCTAAGAGAGTTAGATCACTTAAAACCTGGGATCTTCTTTGCAATCTGGAAAACTCAGCATCGTTGTTCTCCATTTGATTGTGTGCCTCCTTACTCTGAGTCTTCATGTGTTCAAACTACTTCTGGATGGTTCTTTTCTCTTTCAAAATGTCTTTAGATATTGAAAGTAACTTCTGAAAAATTGCTTCATTTTCCTCCAAATCCTCTCATAATATTTTATTTGCAGTCATTAACTTCTCATTAATATTCTGTAAAAACCTGGTTTTCTTCGTATATGTATGCAAAGCTTTCTTAATTTGGTTTAATTCTGGAGTTATTTCAATGGATTCTTCTTTCATAAGGACCTCGTCTTCATGTGGAAGCTTCGATACTGAACAATCTTTTGAACACACTTGTTTATTGGTGCAAACAATTTCTTGTATAGACACTGCAACTCCTTGAACATCAATGAAATTCTCATTATCTAAACCATATTGACCTTTGGAGGTGGGTACCATTTCTTCATTGAAAGAATCATTTATCATCATAATTTATTCATAGTATTCATGCACCAATTCCATTTCTGCCTGCAATTTACTTCTTAACCTAGTCCTAGGCTTCACACCAATGCTTTGTGTTTTCAAAAACTGAACTCGTGCTTCATTATTTGAAGTTATATTGTTTAACATAATACTTAATGTTTCAAGGTTTTCATCTGTAACTGAAACTTCATGAAAAATATTATTCTGATATCGCTCTTCTACAAAATCCTTACCTTCTGCTGTAACATATTCAGATTCTTCTTCATGATTTCTTGTTTGTTGGTTCAAGTCTTCTATTACCCTTTTTCCTTTTTCTTTGGTCCTTTCTTCAAACCCTAATTCTGACAACAAACTTTCCCAAGTTTGTCCTTCTCTATGCAATTGTGAATTCAAGAATAGTTTTATTAAACCTTGATGCTATACATAACGAGCAGTATACTTTGGATGGGATTGAACCCAGGTAACCATATTTTGCAAGCTCTTCAATAGATAAAATGGGAGATTGAGCTTCAAGCTTCCATTGAGGTGCATCAACACCCGTAAATGACATTTGAGAACCCTGTCATACCGACCTTCGCATGTAATATAATTTTACACCATTTCCAAGGGAATTTTCCAGTTAGGATTTATCTTGCTCACATGAATACCATTCTTCCAGTCTAATTTTTCAAACCTTGGCATTAGGAACTGACCGTAATTTCCTTGAAAATCCTACTGCTTAAACAATATTTCTCCTTGCGTTGGAACCCATATTGCTTCGGCAATAGACTCTTCATTCACCATGATCTTTAAACTCGTGAGTTGAACCATTCCATCTTTATAATTTTTGATAAAATCCATAGTTACCTGTGCATGATAACCCTGTAACGTTTCACAGAAGACAAACCATCCAACATTTTTCATCAACTGGGCTGACCTTGGAAATTGCAGTATCCATTATGTGTTATTGGGTTCTAGTCTGCAAATTAGGCCTCCCGGTCTTTTTTTCACCACAATTTCTAAATCTTCTTCCATTGTTACGCTTGGCATTCTACAAACTCTTCAAAATATAAACTTCACATAGCAAATGGAATTTGAGAACAATAATATGACCGATTTTTAGGGAACTATAGAATATTACTGTCAACTGTCAACATTGGTACCATTACTCATTACACCAAATGCCTCAATTTCATATGAAAAACATTTGTGAAAATAGATGAGTGACACGATGTAAACATTATTATTTAGATAGGATTGCCTTTAAGAAATAATAATGATGCTCTTATATCATAGTACCGAGCCTGTCAGGTTTATCATGTATTTACATACATCCATATACCATTGTCATATTTTTTAAAATGAATGATATTTATGAATAAAACCATCAATGCAATACTTTTAAGGAATGCTGCCAGTTTATAAAAACCAATTTATAATAGAACCTCTTTCTCTTGATATAGGTTCATAACTTTAAATAATACATGATTTGAGCCTTCAAAGGAAATCACAATAAAAAAATATAAAAAATTATGGCACTCAAAGATATAAAATGAAGTAAAATTAAAGAAATTTATTCAACATAAACAAAAACTATAAAACCCTAGGATAAAAATGAAAAAAATAACCTTAGAGATAACGGAAAGAAACCTTGGATTGAAGTAAACCATGGATTCGAGTCAACCATGGACTAAATTCAACCTTGCTTAAAAGTCAACTATGGATTGAATTCAACCATGTATTGAAGTCAATATTGGTAAAATTCAACTCGCTTAAAATTTAACTATCGATGGAAGGCGACTGTGCACTGAAGTCATCCAACGATTGAGTTTAACCATGGTTTGAGGCCAACCTTGCTTATAAATTCAACTATGGATTCAAGTGAACCAAGGAGTAAAGCCAACCTTGGATTGAAGCCAACCATAGCTTAAATTTAGCCATGGATTGTACTCAACATTTGGATTATAGCCAACCTTGGATTGAAGTCAACCTTCATAAAAATTCAGTTATGGATTGAAGTCAACCATGGTTTAATGTCAATCAGCCTCTTCTAAAAGGGTCATTATGGATTGAAGTCATCCTTGGATTAAAGCCAAAATTTATGTCAACCTTAGATTCAATTCATCCTTGTGTTAAAGTCAAAATTTAAGTCAATATTGGATGGAAGTTAACCATGGATGGAAGTCTACCTTGGATTGAATTCACCCATTGATTGAAGTCAAACTTGGATTGAAGTACACCATGAATTGAAGTCAAACTTAGATTGAATTCAACTATGGATTCGAGTAAACCTTGCTTTAAGTCAACTATGGATTGAAGTCAGCCAATGATTAAAGTCAACCTTGAATGGATGCCAACCATTGGATTAAATTCAACCATGGTTTTAAGTCGACCTTGGATTGGAGCTAACGAGGAATTGAAGTAAACCATTGATTGAAGTTAACCATGGATTGAAGTCAACCTTCCTTAAATTTCAAGCATGGATTAAAATCAACCTTCCTTAAAACTCAACTACGTATTGAATTCAACCATCGTTCAAAGTCAATCAACCTCTTCTAAAAGTGTGGTTTTCGATTGAAGTTAAGAATGAATCACTTATGTCTCTTTGGAAACCACTTATGGTGGATAGATCCTAAAAAATAGACATGTTTTGTGGGTGTAAGTGTCTTTCATGGTGATTGAGAGAAAAAAGCTTCATTTATGGCGCAAGGCCCTTGTTTTACTTCCATGAAATTCATTATACCTTTACGAATATTATCTTTCCACAAATAACCTAATCGTTGTGCCCATGTCCCAATTCGAGGTGGCTAATACCATACACAGTTCAAATGTGGTGGTTTGAGGATTTTTCTATGTAATCCTACGTAGTAAAGGTTGGGGTTTACTGCTCTTAATTTTATTACAATAGTATGTTCGAGGACTCAAGAGCCATCTCTAGTGCCAAATATCTCATAATAGACCATAAATTCAACCCAAATGCCAAGGCACCCTAAAGAGGGACTGTATTATGGTTTATAGGTTTTGTTGACGATGATCCATACAAAAACATGTGTAATTAGAGAATATGGATAGTGTTTCCCTATTTACCATGTTTATGCCTCAACAACCATTTTTTTTACATAAATCCTACTTGTGGCACTCATATCAACTTTGAAGTATAGAAACCACCTATAAAAGGATCCTCAAAAATAAAAAACTGTAATATCCCAATTGATATTCTAATGTACTTTGCTACTATGTTTGTGGTTTAGACACTCAAGATTTTCTATAAAGATGTATAAAATGTGCATGCAAAAAGTGTTATACCAAGTGACCCTAAAAAATAGGTAACCTCAAGAGATAATAGGGAAAATACTTTTAGTAATAATATGTACACATACCACTGAAAATATTGTTGATAGTACACCAATAGATAAGATGCATGGAGGTTATGCTGGATAGATAAGATAGTAGCGCTCCTCTCTTGAAGCTTACGCCGAGTTACAAGAGTTCCCTCCTTGTGATGATATTCACTTTTTTTAGGGAGGAGTAGTTTGTTACTGCTGAAAATTTGTATGAGTGATGGTCTAGGCCTCCGTGAAAGGTAAGAAGAGACATCCAAAAAAATTTCCTCCCTTAAGAAACCTAGCGAATTGAAATGGTCTCGATGGTTACGTCTCCCTTCTTCCACGAGTATGTTGTTGGCTACTCCGGTTATACAATGAACTGATAATCACCAATTAGAGTGTAGAGATTCTTCTGAGAACGAGGAAATAATATGATGAATAACCGGTGATTGACCTAGATGATCTAGCCTGAATTGATTAGGGCAGATAGATTTCAGTGTCAAAACCCCTTGTTAGCTTAAGACGTTCGTCTCCAACCCCAAATTTTTGCTGCTGCTGCTCTAGAAACCAAACTCAATAATAATAATCATAGATAATCCATTTGGTTCAATGACCCTTCTTATATAGCTTAGCATGTCACTTTTAGGGTTTGCATTTCACTTTTAGGGTTTGCGCTTTACTTTTTGCATGCATGGAATTCTAATTTCTTGTTGACTTTAAGCCTAAAGAAATAAGGTTTTCCTTACCATACTCATGACTTAATACTGCATGAATTCTCTGTTATGCTCTAAGTATCAAATTCCCTCAGTCAATTTCCTTTTCATGTAGTACATGCTCGATCCTATGGGAATTAAATAGGTTCGAAGGTGTTTTGGTGGTTAAGTAGAAGAGGACATTACAAAAATGTCAAAATGCACCTTTTTGGATTCTTCAATGATGAACAAGTCTCAATGACCCATCCATGGTTCTCAACCATTATAATGACATCCATCCCACAAAGGTGCAACTACATGTCATTGTAGATATCCCATGATTTTGATGAGCCTTCTCTAGCGCATAAAGGGATCTTCTTACCTTGCTTGAAGTTGTTTAGAAATTTTGGACCAGAGAAATCTTAGTGTGGTGGTTTGAGGGCATGTTCATGTAGAGGTATTTTAATGAAGCATGTTTAATTGTATTTTATATTTTTTTGGTATTTGATTATTATATTTTCCACTACACATTTACGTGGAAAAGCTAAGACTAAAATTTCATATTACTTCATAATCTATATTGGAGCTCAATATGAAGCAAACCCTACCACATTACAATAAGGTGATTAATACTAAGCCAACATAGATCCATTATAAACTCAACTATCAACCACCACAGGGATCTCATTTTCTAATTCATTGAGGCTTGATTTTTTTTAAATTTTTTTTTTTTAATTTTTACACCTCCAAAAATTTACCCTTAAATAAATTTTATCCCTCTAGGTGGGCTAATTTTTTTCTGAGACAACATATATTTTTTAATAGATTTGTTTTGTTCTAATTTTTTATTTATAAGCTGACATGAAATTTTTTAATTGCATTTTATTTTTGGTACACAACCTAACCAAATTGATAACATTTTACCCATGTTGGGCTATGTTCGGCGAGAAGCCACCTCACTACATGTTTTTACCATAGATCACATTAATTAAATTAATTAACTTAATCATTTTTATAAATAATTTCCAGTAGTAAAACCCCCTTAAATTCACCTATACTTTGACACTTACTTCCATTGAGTCGGTTTTTGGTACACAAGCTCGCTAATTGATAACATTTAGCCTCATATTGGGCTATAGACCACCTCACTACTCTTACCTTAGACCGCATTAATTAAACTAGCAACAACCACATTAAATTAATTAATGTGTCTCAATACGTTGATAGGCATAAATTTAAGCAGATACTATAGGAAAAAACATTAAAAGTATGTGCCTAATTTACGTCTATTGGCGTATTGAGACACATTAATTAATTTAATGTGGTTGTTGCTAGTAACCCGTGGGCATGTAGGCATATCTTCAAAGTATTAGTAGCAATAATATTATAATATTATTTAAATAATTGTAATAAGATTATACTTAATTAAACAAAAATATCTCTTAATAAAACAATCTTAATGAAGTGATTTGATTTGATTAATTAACCATGTAAAAATTAATTATTAATAATATATTTTAATTATGATGTTACATTTTAATTAATTAATTACATTATGAATAATTACATTATGAATATGTTCTTTAATTAAATTACTATATTCAAAGTAATAATGAAATATTATTAATAATTCACAATAATATTATATATCATTTAACACCTAGGATTATATCATAATGTCTACGGGACATGAATATTATAGGGAAAAAAATTGGTTATATCATAATGTCTACGAGATATGAATATTAAATATTAGAGAAAAAGATTTCTAGATTAAGATAAGTGTAAACATAGGCATTTGATTAATTTTCTTGATTCACGGTTAATATTCGACTTAATGAAGACTATGGTTGTACATAGATATTTTTTTTCTTAAGATTTATTTTGATCATGCTGAAAGAAATTTTAAGATATAAAATAAGAAAATAATGTATTTATATTTCAAAATGAAAAAATAAACTCTAAATCAAAATTATTAATTAATATTATGAAAATTTAAAGTCTAAAGCATTATCTTTTAGAATTGAGTATAGTAATTTAATAAGATATAATATGTTTAATGATAAAAATAATATTTTATTTAAAACAATTTATTTTTCTCATTGAATATATATAAATAAATATATATATAGTCATTTGAAGTCACATCTTTTGTTGTCTAGAGTGTGGTTTAAACCATTTATTTTGTCAAACGACTATATATATATATATATATATATATATATATATATATATATCAAGAAAATTCTTAAAGAAATTTTCTAAACATACAAAAACGCATTATTAATGTGTGACATCTTGGGCATTATCAGAATGTGACATAGCCCCTAACAAATATCACAATGTGACATAACCCTTCATGAATGTTGCTAATGCAACATAACCTGTAATAAACATCACAATGTGACAAAACGCTTATTAAACACCCAATATCACATTATTAATGTGTGACATCTTTGATTGTGGTTACATATACCAACCAAACGCTATAAGAAACCGTGGCTTAACGTCGTAATGTGATGTAACCCTTGATAACGTCGCAGTGAAATGTAAACCTTGATAAACATCACAATGCGACATAACATTCTACATTACTATGTATAATGTGGATGGTTTAAACCATTTCAATTCTTACAACATGATGGCGAATAATCTAACACAAGCATTGAGGAATAGTGAATTTCAATATCAATGAATAAATGTTTCGATCATCGTGATGAATATCCCAATGCAAAAAAACCATTAAGGAATGCACTGTTGAGGAATGCCAAAATCCAACATAGGTATTGATAAATGTCGTAATATCGAAACATTATTTGTGTACACATATGATTTTTTTTCGATTTTCAAAAGTAAAATTCTTAACGTAAAACAAAAATACATCATTTTGGCCATACTTAACCATGGTTGACTTTGGTGAACCACGTGACCATAGTTCATAATGCAAAAAGAAATTTTGTAAACGTCCAGGGACACAGTATTAATGTGTCACATTTGGGAAATTATTGCAATATGACATAACCCTTGACAAATATCAGAATGTGACATAACCCTTGATGAATGTCGCTAATGTAACATAACTTGTTGCACCGAGAGGCGCTCTACAGCCCAGTATGGGGGAGATCTTGTAACGTTACGTAACATTATTTTTATTAATAAAAAATATTTTTTTTAATTATAGGCCAAAATAAATGTCGTCTAGAAAAAAAAACCTAATATGGGGGAGATGTTGTAATCTTCCTACCTAACAAAACAATAAAAAAAAATTAATTATCCGTAAAAAAAAATGGGTGAGGAAAAAAACACAATATGGGAGAGATGTTTTAAGGTTTTTACTTAAAAAAATAATAAAAAATGTTGGCCTTGAACATGGTTTTAAAAGCATAAACCATGTGCATGGTTTTAAAACCATAGTTTTAAAACCATGTGCAAGGCCTTCTAAACAACCCATCGTTTTATTGTACATGGTTTAGGAGGGCCTTGCACATGGTTTTAAAACCATGTGCAATTCCTCCTAAACAACCCATAGTTTTATTGTACATGGTTTAGGAGGGCCTTGCAAATGGTTTTAAGACCATGTGCAAGGCCTCCTAAACAGCCCATGGTTGTAGGAGGGTCTTGCATATGGTTTTAAAACCATGTATTGGGAAATGTTGTAATGTTAGTTCATAACAAAATAAAAAATAATAAAAAATATTATATGTGGGCCATAAATAATATTAAATATTAATAATAAAATACTGTATGTGGACCTTAAATAAAAAGATGCGTCTTGTGCTTTGAATCAAATCAATGGATACCTACGAAGAGATTTGATCCCTCTCGGCACTTGATAGAGCCTAGGATTTGGATCTACGCTGGTGATAAACATCACAGTGAGACATAATGCCTATTAAACGCCCACTATCACATTATTAATGTGTCACATATAGTGCATTATCGCAATTTGACATAACCCTTGACAAATATCAAAATGTGACATGACCCTTCATGAATGTGGCTAATGTAACATAACTTGTGATAAACATCACAATGCGACATAACGCTTATTAAACACCCCTATCACATTATTAATGTGTCACATCTTTGGTTGTGTTGACATATACCAACCAAACACTGTAAAAAATCATGACTTAACATCGTAATGTGATATAACCCTTGATAACGTCATAGTGAAATGTAAACCTTGATGAACATCACAATGCGACATAACATTCTACACCACTATGTAGAATGTTGATGGTTTAAACCATTTCTTTTGTCAAACGATGCTATATATATCAAGAAAATTCTTTAAAAAAAATTATAAACATAAAAAGACACATTATTAATGTGTGACATCTTGGGCATTATCACAATGTGACATAACCCTTCATGAATGTGGCTAATGCAACATAACCTATGATAAACGTCACAATGCAACATAACGCTTATTAAACACCCAATATCACATTATTAATGTGTCACATCTTTGGTTGTGGTTACATATACCAACCAAACATTGTAACAAACCATGGATTAACATCGTAATATGATGTAACCATTGATAACGTCGTAGTGAAATGTAGACCTTGATAAACATCACAATGCGACATAACATTCTACATTACTATGTAGAATGTGGATGGTTTAAACCATTTCTTTTATCAAACGACTATATATATCTCAAGAAAATTATTACAACATGATGGCGAATAATGTGACACAACCATTGAGGAATGATGATTTCAATATCCATGAATAAATGTTTCAATCGTTGCGATGAATGTCCTAATGCAACAAAACCATTAAGGAATGCACTATTGAGGAATTTCACAATCCAACATAAGTATTGATAAATGTTGTAATATCAAAACATTGTTTGTGTACACAGATGAATTTTTTCCCTTTTTAAAAGTAAAAGTCTTAATGTGAAAAAAAATACATCATTTTGGCCATACTTAGCCATGGTTGACTTTAGTGAACCACGTGACCATAGTTGATAATGCAATAAGAAATTTTCTAAACATCCAAAGACACATTCTTAATGTGTCACATCTGGGGCATTATCACAATGTGACATAACCCTTGACAAATATCATAATGTGACATAACCCTTAATGAATGTCTCTAATGTAACATAACCAGTGATAAATGTCATAATGCGACATAACGCTTATTAAACGCCCACTATCACATTATTAATGTGTCACATCTTGGACATTATCGCAATGTGACATAACCCTTGACAAATATCACAATGTGACATAACCCTTCATGAATGTCGCTAATGTGATGTAACCCTTGATAACGTCGCAGTGAAACGTAAACCTTGATAAACATCACAATGCAACATAACATTCCACATTACTATGTAGAATGTGGATGGTTTAAACCATTTCTTTTGTCAAACGACTATATATATATATATATATATATATATATATATATATCAATAAAATTATTACAACATGATGGCGAATAATCTGACACAAGCATTGAGGAATTGTGAATTTCAATATCCATGAATAAACCATTGATAACGTCAGAGTGAAACATAAACCTTGATAAAAAAAACAATGTGACATAACAATCTACATTACTGTGTAGAATTTGGATGGTTTAAACCATTTATTTTGTCAAACGAATATATATATATATATAAAGAAAATTCTTAAAGAAAATTTCTAAACATCCAAAGACACATTATTAATGTGTTACATCTTGGTCATTATAGCAATGTGACATAACCCTTGACAGATATCACAATGTGACATAACCCTTTATGAATGTCGCTAATGTAACATAACCTAAGGTAAATGTCACAATGCGACATAACGCTTATTAAACGCCCACTATCACATTATTAATGTGTCACATCTTTGGTTGTGTTGACATATACCAACCAAACCCTGTAACAACGACTTAACATCGTAATGTGATATAACCCTTGATAATATCACAGTGAAGCGTTAACCTTGATAAACAACACAATGCGACATAATATATAAAGAAAATACTTAAAGAAAATTTCTAAACATCCAACGACACATTATTAATGTGTCACATCTTGGGAATTATCGCAATGTGACATAACACTTGACAAATATCACAATGTGACATAACCCTTGATGAATGTTGCTAATGTAACATAACTTATGGATTAAATGTCACAGTGCGACATAACGCTTATTAAACGCCCACTATCACATTATTAATGTGCCACATCTTTGGTTGTGTTGACATATACCAACCAAACACTGTAACAATGGCTTAACGTTGTAATGTGATATAACCCTTAATAATGTCGCAATGAAACACAAACCTTGATAAACATCACAATGCGGCATAACATTCCACATTACTATGTAGAATGTGAATGGTTTAAACCATTTCTTTTGTCAAACGACTATATATATATATATATATATATAAAATTCTTACAACATGATGGAAAATAATGTGAGACAGATATTGAGGAATGATGAATTTCAATATCCATGAATGTCCCAATGCAACAAAACCGTTAGAATGCACTAATGAGGAATGTCACAATCCAACATAAGTATTGATAAGTATTGATACATGTCGTAATATCAAAACATTGTTTGTGTACACAAATGAATTTTTTTCGCTTTTCAAAAGTAAAAGTATTAAAAAATCATTGTATAATTATTATTATACAACGTAGATGTTTGATTAAATAATATTTTTAGAATAATAATAATAGTTACACATTAGATATAATAATTATCTATGTAAGCCTTCCAAGAGTATGGTTAAATAAATTGTTTTTAAAAAAAGCAAAAAATTACATTGTATATCAAACTATGATAAGATTTTGAGTTTCATTGTTGGATGGCTATAAAATTTTGTTTCTCGAAAAAACATTTCCTTCCAAAAGTGTACTATTCTTATAGTTTTGTAATATAACAATTGCGGTGACATTGCCACCTCATGGCTCTTGTTTTAATTTTTATTATTATATTGTGTACTATATTTTGCCACCTTGTGGCTCTTGTTTTAATTTCTTTTATTATATTGTGTACTATATTGTTTGAAATTAACAATTAACTTGCAAACCAAGGTTATATTGTGTAAGGTTGTATTATGACAATATTGTTTGAAATTAACAATTAATTTGCAAATCAAGGTTATATTGTGTAAGGTTATATTATCAAATCAATGTTTATATCATTTACAAAACAAAACTATTATTTTTTTTTTCCACATATTTTATTGAATAAAATAATTATAAAAAATTATAAACTAAATAATAAATCAATTTTATTTTAAGACAACCAAACAATATTCTTTGACCATATTCTTTACATAGAAAGGACTAATAAAAACTTCATCGGTACACTTTTAATTAGACAAGCATTAAGATGAGACAAGTGTCTTATCGAGATTGATTTTATGGTAGTCTTCCAAAATTTGATATATATAACTTGTAACTAATGAATGGATAATGATGCATGGATAATTTGTACTTCATGAATGAATAACTCACTCTATATGGTAAATAACTAATATGAAATATAATATATATATATATATAATAAATAATGGTTGACAAATAAATAACTTGTACTTAACTAACTTGTGGCATATAAACTTTCACCAACCATAAATTAAATAGTTAAACTAATTTATAATGTTGTAAATATTTATTAGTTACGTTGAATAAAAAAATTAAATTCAATGGACATCATAAGTACCAACCATTCAATTGGCAAAACAAAATGTTATGTTCGAGAGTGAACAAACATCCTATGCACCAACCATTCAATTTGCGAAACACAATGGAAAGAATTCGACAATCCATTTAATTTGCAAAACATAATACCTAATATTACCATCATTCAGTCCTTTTTTATGGTTTTTGGGTATTGAACGAGTATGAACTGAAAACCGTTAGGGGTATAAGAAATAATTGAGATACTTTTTGAATCGGAATGTTAGGTCAAGAGTGAACACACATCATATGTACAAACCATTCAACACAAGGGAAAAAATTGGACAATCCATTTAATTTGGAAATATAATATTAAAATACTTGGGTATTGAACGAGTTTGAATGACAACGAACAAACATTAAACAATGGAGGGCTTACGGGTATAAGAAACAACTGAGATACTTTTTGTATATTACCAAACACTTCATCTTTTCTGCTGGTGTTTTGTGGTCCACGAGAATCTGAGATGAATAAAAATTAAAATCATATAACTTATAAGCACAAAGTAACAAGTAGGGAAATTACTTCCTGAATAATTAAGTGATGAATTACTGGCATGATATATTTATGAGCCTTTTTCCTGCACCACGTCCTTTCATGACATGTTGGCGAAGTCTGTGCATATGAATATTTCCAAAGTAATTTTTCCACTCGATCTTCCTAACATCAAATCTGAAATTCTCATTTTCTTCTCCAGAGAGCTCTTGGAACAACGTCTCAAGGTTTGAGATATCAAATATAGACAAATATGAAAGTATGTTAACTCACATATTGCCAATCAAAATTAGAGGCGAGAGTCAACATAATCCCCAAACCCTAGTTTCCTCGAAGGTTTAGGAATCTATGTTTGTGATACGCCATTGCATAAATTCACTACAAGTTCAGTATACCCTCAACTATATTTATCCAGAATGTAATGTAATTTGATTAACAGTGGTAACAAATAATATTTTTGACAACTCATCTCCCTTTCTAGAATAAGTATGGCTCGTAGACCTTCGCCATGCATTTCGATTGCTCAAATGATCTCAGGTAAATGTTTTTCTGCCTTTGGGGCATATTTTCAACAGCCTCCAAAGATTGACCACAGAGGTTTTCCATGGTTGGAAAGCACGCCATTTCCTTCAGCAAGTTTATTGGATTTCCTTTCTTATCAATGTATGGATTACTTCTGAAATGCTCATAAATTATTTTCATAATTTCTTGAAACCTTATAGGATTTTCAATGGAGGAAGAAGCGTGATAGACTTTTAGGCCAGGTTGTCCAGCATGTTTTGCTATGACTGCCAAAGTTGCATTGACAACCATGTCTACAGGCACCTGCAATTTCGATGCAAAAATTAAGATATTTAAGAAAAGTGAGAATCTAAACTAAACTATGAAAGGACTATTGAGGAAGGATCGGCCAAGAACGAAGATAGTTGTCATTTTCCGAAGTAAGTGAGGATTGGATCAAGCATTTTGCAATCAAAGTTTCCATTTTTAACTCTTGTAAATAGAGATAATGATGAGATCCCATAAATGATTTTACTTACCGATGACCTTCTATCCATCCAGGAAAAGGTTGGCTATATGTGCTTTCAATAACGCTAGGACAAACAATAACTATAGGCAAATGACCCCTGCCATTGGCTATTAGCATCTCAGCCATTGCCTTTGTGAAAACGTAAGTATCCTGCCGTATGTTCTTGCCTTGATCAACTTCATTTTCAAGCATTTAGATGTTGCAGCAAGTCTACAATACCAATATAGTTTAACCTTAATAGTAATTATTGTAGCGCCATGGAAAAAAGTGAATCTTAATGGTGTCACCTTTCTAGTCGTCTTCGTCTGTATGATCTTTTATGTAATACCCCTAGCCCCACATCGATCTCACATAAGCTATTTAAAACAGTGGTCGTCTTCACAAATTTCTTCCAAACCGTGGTCTTAGTGAACGACATGGAAGATGGTGATCTCCTTAATCCATGGAGACTCCCTGTGGTGGATTTAAGTACTCGTAGTTGGCAACGGGATTTCTTGAGCCACAACACGATTGCATAACCAACTCGCAATCAGTGGAGGAGATAACTAACTCCAAATCTACATGTCCACGCAGTGTAGCCTGCAAGCCTCTGATCTAATTCAAGGACAGTGTTTCCATCTCTCACGTTGCTGAAAAAGGTCGCATCAAATGTGGTGGAGCTTACCTTGTCCAAAGCAACTGTCTTCGACCCATCGCCACCAGAAAGGCATTGAGACTGAAGATCGCTCAGAGATGCCAGATTCATTGTGGGATCTGCGTTTCCTGTAGATGTGAAGTTGTAAAGGCGGTAACTGAAAAACTGGCAGGCAGTTTGTCCTATCATATGTGCTCATGGATGTGAAAAAAGTAAACCCCAGATAAGTTCATTATTGTGGCAACGCCTATGATAGCAGCAACATATTAATGTAGAGAGCATGCAAAGTTCTTACCAACAAGGTCTTCAGCGATGAAGCCTTTGTCTGAGAATTTTTGTTTCAGTACACTAACGGAATCTAATGGCGTCGGAAAAGTAGCGTCATCTGATGAAGATGATACCAAACCGTCTCTCCATCCCGTCGGAACAGACCAGCTTGGTCCCTTCGTCTGTAATGAAAAATGATAATGTAACCAAACTTCAAACCATGCAAGAAGATATGATGAAATACTGTAGTGGAAAGCAGGTTTAGGTTGTTGCTATAAAATGAGAATTGAAGTCCATACCAGAACTACTGCATCACAAATAGAACATAATCCATTATTATATAAAGCGGCCTGCATAACTATCTTACCAATCGTGGGAGATAACTAACTGATCCAACTCTGTGTGTTCAAGATGGGAGCAAAAGATTTGTTCAGGAAATGACACATCAACCATACCGCTCCAGCTATGTGATCGGAACAACACAATGTAGTTATTAGTTACGGCATGTAAACAATAACTAACCCACTATTAAATGCTAGTTTAAAGATCAGACGAAGAAACTGATCACACCCATACAACTATCGAGCTTTGGTGGATCTTGATGATACGCAAGCAAGTCCATCCTCAAAATATCACATAAATTAATTAAATTAATTATTTTAAATTCATCTCTACTTTAACAACTTAATTGCATTGAGTCCTCACTTTCACTCCCAAAGAATATCGATAATAAAAAATTTTAATAGTGAAAATTTTTCTATTGATTATTTATAAATGAGCCAAATCTATGTAAAATGCACCTAACAATAGTGTCTGTCCTTTGGTTCTTCCAATTGTCTAAGAACTTTGCAAAGTGGAATTTGTTGGGTTTGTTGCAGCACAGAATAAAAGAGCTGGTTTTATAGTTCTTCCAACTGTATGGTAACTTAACTGTGGAATTTATCGGGTTTAACTGTGGAATTTATTGGGTTTGTTGCAGCACAGAATAAAAGAGACTATTTTTTTTTCAGAATCTGTTGCAGCTGCCTGCACAGTATATCCATTTACTTCCAAGAAACAGGTATTGACATTTCTGTTTAATTCAATACATTATTTATTACTTTTCCAATTTTCAGAGATTTCAAATCCTATTTCTTTCTACATTATTGGAATCCTTTTTAATTTTGTTGGTTTTGTTATTGCTAAAGTTTGGAATTTATAACAGTTAAAGGTTCTCCGTGACTAATGTCAAATTATGCAAACTGCTGGATTTGTGGTTCTAAAATGTGTGGTTCCTTAGGCAGGTAGGTCTCGTCGTCGGTGAACAAGATGACACGCAATAACAAGAAGGGCAGGCCGAATAGATCCGAACAAGAAAAGGCTAAAGTTGTACATGTACCCTCATTCCCCATAGAAGATGATAAAGTATTAAACTTACAGATACTCAATGCCAATCTTGTTAAACTAATCGATGGCTTAAGAAAAGAAAATGATGTTTTGACAACAAATGTTACTGAAATGCAATCCGAAATTGGAGCTGCGAGGAGAAAGACTGAAGAATGGAAGGAGGCTGAAAAAGAATTCAGAAAAGAACTTGAAAGGAAGGATGAGGAACACGAAGCTGCGATTTCTCAAGCATGCAAGAAAATAATGAAAGCCCAGGAAAGATTCAACAGCAAAATCTCTGCGAAAGAAGACGAGTGTAAAGCACGGACTATTGATAAAATGAATTTGGAGGTTACTGTTTTGCAGTTGCAAAATCAAATCGAAGCGAGATCTGCAGGCTGGAAATCGGAAAAGGATGTGCTTTTATGACAGATAGCAGCAGCCGAAAAGGAGACTTCCCAGATCACTAGAAGTAGCCAAATGGCACATGAAGCTTTTAATGCAGAGAAGGAGAACCTGTTGAGCAGGCTTGCAGAGTTAGAAACAAACCTCGAGTTGGCCGTCAATGAGAAAAGGTCACTGGGCGAAAGAAATAGAGAAATAAGTACTGAAGCTGAGTCTTTGAAGGCCCATTTGAATGAGTACAGTAAAAAGCTCATTAGGGTGGAAGATGAAAAGCAATCGTTGGAAGCTGTGTCTGGAAGCATAGCAAAGGGGTTGGACGATTTAATTGAACAAAATGCAACGATGGAAACAGAGCATGCAAGGAAGTATGGAGAATACCAAGTTGTGATTTCTCATGCAGCTAAACAATTGCTGGAAGCGCAGGAAAGATTCAATACCGAAATTTCTGAGAAAGAAGATGAGTGTAAAGCAATGAATCTTGATAAAAAGAGTCTGGAGGCTACTGTTTTGCGGTTGAAAAATAAAATTGAAGGAGATCTGCAGAATTAGAGGCAAGCAATAAAGGACTGAAATTGGAAAAGGATATTCTCTTATCACAGATTGTAGCAGCGAAAAGGGAGACTGTAGAAATCAGTAGAAATAGGCAAATGGCAGAGGAAGTTTTTAATGCCGAGAATGAGAACCTGTTGAGCAGGCTTGCATAGCTACAGACAAGCCTCGTGTTGATGGCTAACGAGAAAGAGTCAGTCAGCCAGACAAACAGAGAGCTAAAGAATGAAGGGGAGTATTTGAAGGCCCATATGAATGAGTACAGTGAAAAACTGCTCAGGATGCAAGATGAAAAGCAAGCGTTGGAAGCTGTGTCTGTAAGCATAGAAGAGAGGTTGGAGGATTTAATTGAACAAAATGCAACGATGGAAAAAGAGCATGAAAGAAAGTATGGAGAATACCAAGCTACGATTTCTCAAGGAAAAGAACAATTGACGGAAGCTGAGGAAAGATTCAATTCCCAAATTACTGCTAAAGAAGACGAGTGTAAAGCTGTGAACCTTGATAAAAAGAAAATGGAGGCTACTGTTTTGAAGTTGACAAATGAAATTCAAGCGAGATCTGCTGAATTAGAGGCAAACAGTAAAGGTTGGAAATTGGAAAAGGATACTTTTTTATCACAGATTGGAGCAGCCAAAAAGGAGACTGTCCATATCACTAGAAGTAGCCAAATGGCACAGGAAGTTTTTAATACTGAGAAGGAGAACCTGTTGAGCAGGCTTGCAGAGCTACAGACAAACCTCGAGTTGATGGCTAACGAGAAAGGGTCACTTAGACAGACAAATACAGAGCTAAAGACTGAAGGGGAGTCTTTGAAGGCCCAGTTGAAAGAGCACAGTGAAAAACTAGTTAGCCTGGAAGATGAAAAGCAGGCCTTGGAAGCTGCGTCTGTAAGCCAGGGAGAGAGGTTGGAGGCTTTACTTAAACAAAAAGTAAGGATGGAAAAGGAAATTAATAGTCTTCAAAAGCAGGTGGATGAAAATGTAAAGAAACATTCTGATGTAATTCAACAGTACAAGGTAGGAGAAAATTCGCTGAAACAACAGAATGAAATGTTAGCAGAAAAGGTTCGTAATGTCAGGTTTCTACTTCACATAAGGGATGAAAGTAATCACGAAATTCAGGTTGAAAATGACAAGGAAATTATTAGCCTTCGAAAGCAGGTGGATGAAAATGTCAAGCAACATTCTCATGTAATTCAGCAGTACAAGGTAGAAGGAAATTCGCTGAAACAAGAGGTTTTTAATATCAGGTCTCTCCTTGAAATAAGGGATAGAAGTATTCACGAAAGGATAGTTGAAAATGGAAAACTTAGCAACCCGGTTGAGGAGTTGAGTAATACAATTCTAGAGCTGCATGAAGCAAATGCCATTGTAGTGCAAGAAACGGACGATCTGAAGAGGAAATTTGAATCACTTCATGCAGAGTCTGTCAATGATTAAAAAGTGATGGAGGAGAAACAGTCTGAGTTCCTGAAGGAAAAAGAAGAACAAGAAAAGACAATTAAGTCACTGCGGGAAGAGATTAAGTCTCATATCGATGAGAAAAGTTCGGTTTCTCGAGATCTCAACGAAGCAAACAAAAAATATCAAGATTTTTCAGAAAAACGTGTACAGAGTCAGCATCCAACCATACCACAGGAAAAAAGGACTGTCTTAGTTGATACTGTAAACCATATGGATGTGAATGAAAATAAGAAACCGTCCGCTGTGAATGAAAGGCAAGGTAAGCAGGAAAAGAGAAACCGCAATGGTCGGAACCAAAGCAAAGCGCCACAGAAACCGCAACGGAAGGGAAAGTGAGAAGCAAATCCTCAATACCTGGACTCAATTTCTGTCTTTTTTTTCATAACTTTTCATCAGCTAGGTCAGCTTTGAGGTGTTGGTCTAAAATAAAACACTTTTGATGTGATGCTGTAAAATGCCACAGTTTTCTTTGTTGCTGTAAAATTAGAAGTTTTGTCGTAGCAAAACCATCATTATCACTTTGTTGCTGTAAAATTAGAAGTTTTGTTGTAGCAAAACCATCATTATCTTGATGTGTTGCTGTAAATGCGACAACTTTTTGTGTGTTGTAGCAATAACTATACCATGGTTTTAAGATTAAGAGCATTCCATATATGAGCAATAACTCTACGATGGTTTTAAGATTAAGAGCATTCCATATATTCCTTATCTAGTTTTGTTCAAAACAATACAATATGTATGTTAAATTGAGCCACCTGTATTATTCTGTTGAAAGATTGTGGAATGCATTGCTGAAAAATGCTGTGGTTGTATTTTCAAGTTGTTGCAAATGGTTTTCGTTTTAAGTTGTTAAATCTTGTTTATCTTAAACCTCTGCGATTTAAACTAATCCCACAGGTTTTCTTCTCGGAGATTTAGAAGAACTTGGTAAAGAAATCTTAAAATTCTTTTAAACAGTGTGTTGAAATTCCGAGAATATAGGCAATATAGGTGTTTAAGAATTTCATCGTTAAATTCAGAATCACAATCACAATTTGATAGGTTCGCAACAGGATTTGATCAAATACACAGCAAAGAGAAATGCTTAAAATGTCGTCGTTTAAATGGTTGCAGAAATTCGATCCCTTCAAGAGATTTGTGAATACATGCACGAATATACTAATATCAATATATCAAACCGGAATTCCGAAGCCACAGATCTCTATAGGTCAAACCCTGAGTTTAGGAACAAGAAGAAGCTCACCGCCGTACGTTCGAAAGATTAAATGCCTCAGATCTAAACTTGAAAGGTTGAAAGCAGTAGACGTATGTTCACTTCCGTTGACAGTGGTCTCAAATTGCTTGCCCAGAACTCAAAAGAAAGAGTTTGCTTCAAAGGTTACAACAACCTGTGAGCGATCCAGCATGTTAATTCCAGTATAGCAGAAGACCACTTGAATGGTCCACTATAGCAGAAGATCACTTGAATTGTTTTCTGGTTGAAAAAAATTGTAATCACTAGAGTCACCCAGTGTGCTTGTTGTCGATGGTAAACAAACGTCAAACCCCAACGTTGTTCATATAGAAAAGTTAAATCTAATTGGTCGATAGGCGTATTCAATGAAAATTGTAGGGTGAAAGCGACAGTGGTTTCTTTATCCTTAATTAAGGATGCGCCGCTAGGATGCACGTCTTTGGCATATACCTCTAAACAAATTCATCCACCATATAATAATAATAATAATAATATATTTTTAAGGTCACTGCCAAGCGAGACACCAAATTGGTGTATGAGACCCCCTTGTTTGTGGGACAAGGAAACAAGGGACCCCCACACCAAATTGGTGTATGAGACCCCCTTGTTTGTGGGACAAGGAAACAAGGGACCCCCACACCAAATTGGTGTATGAGACCCCCTTGTTTGTGGGACAAGGAAACAAGAGACCCTCCTCTGCGCAACGATTTAACTGCAGAGGTGTACATACACTACCCCCTCTAGATTTGAACCCGTGACCTCCTAAGAGGAAACACATGCTCTTAACCATTAGGCCCACTCATGCTCTTAATCTTAACCATCCGAATGGATAAGATTTATTTTGGGTAGATATCCAACCAAAAAGTCTATTGCTCATCCTTTTGTTTATTCCTATTAATCATACATCCCGCCACGTATGGAGATGATATTAATCCTCAATTCTTGTCTAGCGCCGTTGTTTCGGTTAAGGAATCGATTCCTCTTCTCGACCCCTGCCAAAATTCCCCTATCGAGACTATTTGTATTACAGCAATGGGATGGGATGAGTCGACATTGTTGAAATCAAAGTAGGGGAGCAAACATATCCCCCAAACTTATCATTGATAGCGCATGGATTGAAGATTATAAATGATGTACCCGACTCACAGATTTGAATAAATATATACAAAGTACTAATCACTTTCTTTGTGGTGGATATTTCATGCAGGTTTCATGGTGAATAACAATCTATATGGACCAATTGAATTAAGAAAATGGTAGATCAATGGAGCTGGCTGATTAATGACAAGATAGCGAAATAGTTACATCGATCAACATTTATAATCGTTTGTGGTTTTTTTATGAACACGTTCATTTTGCAAATACTAATGTTTCCATTCATGTGGACATGTACACATGTATAAGGTGGTGTCACCCTAACTAGTAATTATTTTCATTTGTATCTTCACCATGCCCTTATTATGTGTCAAGGCATGGAATGTTGTAAATTTATAATTTGCTTTCAACGTTACAAGTATTAAGCTCGGTATTATGGAAGAAGGTTTTTTTCATCTATTTGTTTAATGCCTAGTGCTAAAGCCAATTCCATATAATCTACATTTACTTTCTCTGCACGAGATAATGGAATTATGTGGTGCAGAGAAAGTGAACGTAGACTCTTTGAAATAGGCTTCATCCATGTTTTTAATGTGATAAAAATTGGATAAGATTGTGAAATATCCCTTTGGATGTTCGAGAAATTAATTATGAGTTGATGTCATTTAAATCCTATTCAGGTTAGTCGAATCAGTGTTCAGTAGAAGTGCACAACTGTGAGTCAATCTTTCAGGAGGCATGGTGCACTCTTCCTTGTATTTACTGAACTATGTTTTTGTTCAACAAGCCAAGATGTTAGGTAGTTTTAAAGTCATGAACTAACTCAGAGTCTTTAATGTTAGTTGATAGCTTCCAAGAGAATCAAAATTTAGTCTTTGTATATGTAGAAGAAGAATGAATGGAAACCATATGGTGCTGGAGATGTACAGAGTAAGAGAACCCAAGGTCTGTAAAAGGTGAAAATCCAAGTAAATTTCCAAGTCTATAAATGCAACCATAGTTTTCCTATTTTGTCGTGGTAATATATAAACCTATAATTTTTATGTGTTTATTCTCAAGAATACTAATGCGTCACAATTTCTCCAGAATTACTTGTGTGAAAGAAATTAACATTTACCGTTTGTGAAAGGAATCGAAGGAAGGCATTTTAGTAGACCCAGAAAAAATCAAGGCAATCATTGATTGACCAACTCCAAAAAATGTAATTGGGATTCGATCCTTTATGGGAATCATGGGTTATTATCATAGGTTCATCGAGGCGCTCTCCAGAATTGGTTACCCAATAAATTCACTTCAAAAGAATTGAACTGAATTCATATCCAAGGCTAGATCAACCCGATAACACATTTAATCAACAACGATATCATGATATGCAAGCACAATTAGAAATCCCCATTTCCATTTAACATTTAAAATCAAATTACAAATCAGATCCTACCCGAGATTTCAACTTGTCAAGAGTATCGTGGTCATAAGCCAATTTATTGGTATCCACAATCTAACACTAAAAACACAATGTACAGAATTTAGGAGAAGGTTAATGGAATAATTTTCTTCCTTAGCTAGTTATAAACTAGGCAGGCTGTAAAGCCTCTACAAAATGCTAAGAAAGCGAATGGCATCCCTCCATAACCCCACGACAAACCAACAAGGAAATGGTTGTAATGGCGACCACATTCCCATAAATGCAACTCATAAAAACACCCAAGTAAACCTAGGTATAGATCGAAGCAAAATATTCTTTAACAGTTCGTAAAGAGACAAGGGAAAGATTGGTGTAGCGCAACCATGGAGTGGCAGATATTTCTTCTAAAGGAAAAACTCACAGATCAAATGAATGTGACTAAACCGTCTGGACATCATAAAGCCACACTAAAACGCTACAAGAACCTGTAATCCAGATCGTGACAAGTGGAGGGTAAAGATAAATCATGGACCAAATTGCATGTGAACGAGCCTTGACATTGAATGCACCTGGCTGCGCTGTCAACTCGCAACCAGGAGTAAGGATTACAATTTATTACAATCCATTAAATGTTCTGCAGTGGTGTAACCCTTGTGCCTCCCCATTTTTTATTACATGCCAACTTCATAAAATGTCATTCCATGATGTGTTAATCCTGGGGCTAAGGCCATCAAACTGTAGTTTTGGGCTTAATTCCTTATAAAGGTTCTCACCAAATTTCAAACACTTTATAGAATCTTAGTCCAAGGTATTTTCTATTACAAGCTCTCCAACATAGTTAACACTTAATAAAACATTTAATTATTCATATAAAACCCCCTTTTCCAAACATATCTTATGAGAGGCGGGTTTAACAACAATGGTGAACCTTTAAGGGTAGCTAGGGATAAGCCTTAGTTTTATGCTTATGTCCTAAAAAACCCAAACATTAATAATAAACTTAAAAGACTGAACACATCACCTTGGAGAGATTGCAAGCAAGTAATCGCTACTTGAAGGCAAAGCCAACGAATGACCTAACCTATCATACAAATGTTAAACACATCAAGTTAAACTTACATGGATAAAATATATGTGACGACGAATATACAAGTGGTGCAACTAATAGTTACATGCTACAACCTAGATAAAATAAATAGTAAAGGAAATATTTTTGTTTTATGATGGATTCTATAGTTTTGTGATAGAGATGGAACATATAGTGAAGGAAGTGCAAAAAAACTTAAGAGTTTCCCACGATCGATAGAAGAGTTATGAGCATTTAAAAATAACTCCAAGAGTGTTCAATGTTGGAGATCATGTGTATCTAAAGGAAAAACCAAATAACATTACCTTGAGCTTTGGAAATTTCTTGAAGTTGGTGCCCAAGTATTGTGCACTTTCTGAAGAGTTAGCTAAGATAGGGTCGGTAGCCTATGAGCTTGTACTCCCCCCTAGTATAAAAGTACACAATTTATTTCATGTTTCCTTATCAAAACGATATGAACTTGATGCTACTCATGTAATTGATTTGAATATGATTACATTAGAACCCAAGGGAAAGTTCTAGACAGAGCCTTTACGTATCCTCGGCACAAAGGAGCTTATGCTACTGAATCATGCCATTGTCCAAATATAATTGCAATGGTAGCACCTTATACCTGAAGAAGAGACATGAGAAATTGAGGATAAAATGTGTGTGACATATCCCTCCATGTTTTGGAATGAGAAAGAGATATCATAATAAAAGAACACCAAGGACGATGAGAATATGGGGATAAATGTGATACCGTGAACACATTATTTTACTTTTAATATTTGTGAAAATATTTCAAAAACAATTATAAGAGTTATTTAAAAAATAAAAAAATACTCACAAGAGGCATGAGTGAAACTTTGCACAATAAATTATTATTTTATATTAATAAAAGGAAAATGACACTTAGAGAATTTAGTTAAATTACGGGACACCACCATGACACACAGAACATGTGTAAAGCAAACAAGATATCTTTATCCCATCAAATTCAATAAAAAAGTTCAACAACCACACAAGATACTCAAGTATAGAGATTGAATGATTGATTGATATTTGATTGGGATGACACAAGACCTGAGAAAAAGCTATATATATATATTGGTGCATTGAGATATCACGGGACACTATGTTGTGCATGGAGAAACTGTGTTATGAGTGCATGTGTTGATTGTTTCTCTCTTTCATAGATTTATCATTGATATCATTACAGACTCTGAGAGAGAATTCTGCATGCAAGCTTTGTGTGGTGTTCTAGTGTGCATGTGTTGATTGTTTCTCTCTTTCATAAATCTATCATTGATATTGTTGCAGACTCTGAGAGAGAGTTCCGCATGCAAGATTTGTGTGGTGTTCTAGTGTGCATAATGGTGATGTCTGTCGGGGGTGGAGTTGAGCTAGCAGTTGCACTACTCTCTTCTATTGCTGGGAGGAACTCATTCTCCAAATAATTTTTTTGTTTTCAAGTAAGTACCTCTTATCCATCGATTGCTTCCTTATGAGTAAACTCTTAATTGGATTATGAAATTTTCTTAAATTACTTTATCAACATATTATTGTGACTATGATGTGTTTTCTATATTAATCCGATATTTTTGTTACTAAATTATATGAGCCATGAAACCCTAGACTGAACAATTAGCAAATAGTAAAGTATTTTTATTGAAAATGTTTCATTTTATTTTTATGCAATTGTCTTGATTTGATTCTTTTGAAGAGTTGAGATTGCAGGTATTTTTATTTATAACCAAAATTTATTATGATACATATCGAGACAAGTTATTACATGTCCTTTATGAACTGAGTTTTCAATTCAAATATTATAATCAAATCCAATCTAGACTAACAGATTTTTGTGGTTCAACTATTTCCTAAAAGCATCGACCCTCCGCTTAGATTTTTTTTCATTTATGCTAAGATGATAGGTAACCCCTCGACCATCAAATGGGTATGGTTATTTGTTGGTTTCGATTCCTGTATAATAAAATAAAAACAACAAACCTTTGATTTATAATCAGATCCATTTATTTTCTGGTGTCCGTTATTTTGGACTCTCATGATAGGTTAATAGTATTTACTCTTATATTTTATTTATAGTTGACCACTCTGCAATTTTCTCCTAAACCTCTAGTTCATGAATGATTTTTTTTCGACTATTTTTAGTCAAGGAGGCATTCCTCCTTTTCTCTGAATTTTTCTAGTATGATGTTCTATACTTAGAATGTCTTCCTCGCAAAACTTTTTATTGTACCTCAGACTCACCACTAATCGTTTTTCTCGTGGAAAATCTAACCTGGAAGTGGCATGATCTTCCAGTTTTGAAATTTCTGGTTAATAATAATGTCATCCCTATTTACCTCTTCCTAGATCTTAATTCTTTGAATGACGAGCTTTTTGACTCGGAATCTTATGTGTCACTTGTAGCCTACCTCACTTTTGGTTTTGTTTGTTCTACCAAGTTACAAACTATTGAATCGAAATGCAAGTCATATTTCGGTGATCACATATCATAATATTTTGTTAATAAGTGAATTCCTTTTTATATCGTTGAGCCTCCACAGTTTGGATATAAACTACAACTGCTATTTTGGTCAACTAATGGATTTTAATGATATCTCTTTAATATTGAATCACACACACATATTCCAACTATTAATAAGAAACTTAAAAGACTCAAAACATCACCTTGGAGAGATTGCGACCAAGTAATCGCTACTTGAAAGAAACGCCAACGAAGGGCCCGACCTATCATACAAACGTCAAACATATCAAGTTAAAATGACATGCATAAAATATATGTGACGTGGATATAAAAGTGTCACGACTAATAATTACATGCTGCGACAAAGATAGAATAAATAGTAAAGCAAATATTTTCCTTTTATTATGGACTCTATGGTTTTGTGATAGAGATGGAACATATAGTGATGGAAGTGCAACAAACCGTAAGAGTTTCCCACGATCGATAGAAGAGTTATGAGGATTTAAAAAGAACTCCAGTAGATTTCAATGTTGGAGATTGTGTGTATCTAAAGGAAAAACCAAACAAGAGTACCTTGAGATTCGGAAATTTCAAGCAGGTGCCCAAGTATTGTGCACCTTTTGAAGTGTTAGCTAATATAGGGTCGGTAGTGTATGAGCTTGCACTCCCCGTAGTATAAAAGTACAGAATGTATTTCATGTTTCCTTATCAAAATGATATGTACATGATGCTACTCATGTAATTGATTGGAATATAATTACGATGGAACCCGAGGGAAAGTTCCAAATAGAGCTTTTATGCATCGTGAAGACAAAAGGAGATTATGCTACCAAATTGGGCCATAAATATAAGTGCAATGGAAGCACCTTATACTTGAAGGGGTGACATGAGAAATGGAGGATTAAATGTGAGAGACATATCCCTCCATGTTATGGAATGAGAAAGAGAGATCATAATAAAAGAACACGAAGGACAATGTTAAGAAGAGGGGGGTAAATGTGATATCCCCAAGACATTATTATACTTTTAGTATTTGTGAAAATATTCCAAAAACAATTATTTTTTTAAGACTTATTTAAAAATTAAAAAATACTCGCAAGAGGCGTGAGTGACACTTTGCAGAATAAATTATTATTTTATATTAATAAAAGGAAAATGCCACTTGGAGCATTTAGTTAAATGAGGGGGCATCACCATGACACACAAAACATGTGTAAAGCAAATAAGATATGTTTTACCATTCAAATCCAATAAAAAAAATTCAACAACCACACAAGACCCTCAATTATAGGGATTGAATGATTGATTGATATTTGATTGGGATGACACAAGACCTGGGAAAAAGCTATATATACGTTGATGCTTTGAGATATCACGGGACACAGTGTTGTGCATGGAGAAATTGTGTTGTGAGTGCATGTGTTGATTGTTTGTCTCCTTCATAAGTTCATCATTGATCTTGTTACATACTCTGAGAGAGAGTTCCGCATGAGATCTTCGCGTGGTGTTCTAGTGTGCATGATGGTGATCCATCTCGAGGGTGTTGTTGAGCTAGCTATTGCACTACTCTCTTCTATTGTTGGGAGGAACTCATTCCCCATTTATTTTTTTTGTTTCCAAGTAAGTGCCTCTAATCCATTGATGGATTTGTTTTCATTTATTCTAAGATGATAGGTAAACCCCACGACCATCGAATGTGTATGGTTATTTGTTTGTTTCTATTCCTGTAAAATAAAATAAAAACAACAAACCTTTGATTTTTATTTTAGATCCATTGATTTTCTGGTGTCCGTTATTTTGGACTCTAGAGATAGGCTAATAGTAGACCACTGTATAATATTCTCCTAAACCTCTAGTTCATGAATGTTTTTTCCATCTATTTTTAGTCAATGAGGTGTTCCTCCATTTCTCTGGATTTTTGTAGTAGGGTCCTTCTCTTTCCCTTACTATAATGTTCCATGCTTAGAATGTCTTCTTCGCAAAATTATTTATTGAACTTGAGAGAACCACTCATATTAAAAACATTTTTCTCGTGGAAAATCTAACGTGGCAGTGCCATGATCTTCCTGTTTTGAAATTTCTAGTTAATAAGAATGTCATATGTATTTACCTCTTCCTGCCCGCCTCTTACTGGATCTTAATTCTTTGAATGACAATCTTTTTGACTCAGAATCTTATGTATCACTTGTAGCCTACCTCAATTTTCATTTAGTTTGTTCTACCAAGTTACAAACTATTGAACCGACATGCAAGTCATATTTCGGTGATGACATATCATAATATTTTATTAATAAGTGGATTCCTTTTTATATCTTTGAGCCTCCACCGTTTGGATATAAACCACAACTGCTATTTTGGTCAACTAATGGCTTTTAATGATCTTTATTTAATATTGAATCACACACACATATATTCTAGAAGGCCTAGATGATGTGTGAACCCATGTTTTTGTTAGGATATTTAGACACTTAGAAGTTAGTTAATATCAACTTGTGTAATATATCTGTTAGGTAAAAGTATGTTTTTTTAGTATGCATTAGTATGTATTTGTAAATATTCTAATCCGACGGTCACGATATGTTCTAGACATAGAGTGATCCCACGGTTCAACTTCTCTTAGATCATACCTACCATTGATCCATGGCTTAACACCCGATTGGTCTATGATCTATATTTAAATAACATAGAGGGTCCTTGGCTAGTTGATCGATTATAAGAAGCTCATGTAACTTTCTTTCTTTTGCATAATAAATTGCTCCATGTAGCTATTTGGCTGGAGCCGCGGGACTGTTTCTTTCTCGATGGTTTTAACCACGTGACAAACATCGGTGTGTTGATCTATGATCTATTTATGTGAAGTAGTTTCTCAAGGTGTTTGGTATTTTGGGAGTACCCTGTGTACCCGAACAGGGTATCAGAGCTTTTATGAAGAGCCGCTTTTGGTTTTGATCTAGATCTGGAACCGATGTTTCCGAAACTTTGAAAGGGTTTCTGGTTCTGGATTTTCTATGCATTTTTGTCTTGTGGGAGCTATTCCATTGCATTTGGAGTGTCATTTCCATTGGGAATTATTTTTCGTTTCATCGAAAATTGTTTCCATTTGTTCCAGAAACACCCATTTCGGCAAATCTGAAGGTATAATGTTACAGTGATGGATTTGATTTTTTAGATCTCTCAAATCTTATCAGTTTTATTACTAGATATTTTTTTTAGTCTTGGACTATTCTCTTCCCTCACTGCATATGCTCTTTGCCGTGCACCTTGCGCGATCGCGGCGAATCAGAAACAATAAGGAAAAGTTTTTTTCTTGTCTTCTCGACTACATATGCTCTTTGCCGTGCACCTTGTGAGATCATGGCAAATAAAAAACAATGAGAAAACTTGAAAACATAGACTTTCCGAGTAAGCTAACCAAGATCTAACCCCATTGTGTGGAAAAAGTTTTTTTTTTTTTGTTTTGTTTCATTTTTTTTGTGATTTGCAGGAAAAGAAAGCAAGCATGGAGAACACGACAGAAGAGTAAAAAAAAAAAAACCCTTCCTATTTCTATACTGTTACGTAAATTTTAAACTTAGCTCACTTAGTTCAAAGTTGCTTTACTCCTTGATAATTCTTGATTTTAAGTCTTATCAAGCTACTTTTTAGTGCATGCAATTTCTATTTTCAAGTTACTTTATTGTAAAAGTGCATCTCACATAAATAACTAAAATAAAAAGTGAGTCACTGAAGTCTTTTAATTTATTGCTGCACTATTTAAAAGTAACATTATTGTAAAAGTGAACCTTACTTATTCTACAAAAGTGATTCACTTCAAAGCAACTTTATTGTAAAGTAATTGTCAAAGGTTGATCTTGGGAAGAGAGGGGTTCTTTTTTTTAGTTGCTCAAGTTAATATCTGCTATGTCACTATTGGGGACATCTTCAACATTTTTTTTGATCAAGCATAACTTCATCATTCAGAATCAGTTTTCAGTGCTGTTTTTTTTAAAACCGCATATTTTTTCGAGCTCTTTACAACCAGATAGTTAGTTTCTATTTTTTCATCCATTATTTTATAGTATGGCCACCCCCTTGTGATATTATACTTACAAGTTCTAACTATTTCTCATGGAAATCTCGTATGGAGGATGTTCTACGAAGTAGGGAAATTTTCAGGATAAATTCAGGGAAAGAAACAAAACCCATTGATGATGATGAGAAAATTAAATGGGAAAATAGATGTGATGAAGCTCGTGGTCTGATTGGTATGTCAATCTTTACTGATTTGCGATTCCACATATCTGGAATTGATGAACCTAATAAAGCTTGGGAAAAGTTGGAATCTGTGTTTGGTAAACATAATGAAATTTGGGGTCATCAACTTGAGAATGAGTTGTTTTCGTTGAATCCAAATGTTTTTTCATGCATTCAAGACTATTTATCTAAGTATAAAACTTTTAGACTTTTATGTGTAGAATGCAAGATTAAAAAAGAAGACAAACAATGTATTTATCATATTCTTTCCAAACTTGGACCTGAATATTCTGTTTTTGTATCTACATTCTACTCCATGAAAGAATCCTTGGCTATAGCTAGCTATCAAGAGTCTAGTCTTGAATCCTTTTGTGGTTCCTTAATTAGAAAGCAAGATAAGCTCATTCATCTTGGAATAATTAACAATGCAAATACATCTGGGAAAGCCTTATTGTCCCAACAGAAAGAAAAGTCCAAGGCTCCCAAGAAACAATATTTTCGCAATAATAAGCCAAACAAAAAGCATCCCAAACCCTCTTAGTCAGCTCCTTCTTTAAAAAATGACAAAGGATCCAAGAAAAAAGGAAAGAAGACTGGGCGTCATTGCAAATTTTGTGGGAAAGATTATCATGATGAATATAAGTGTTTCAAGAATATGACAGCCTTGGAAGCAACAATGAAGAAGCACCACATCAACATAGATTCATTTTCAGAATCTAACTCTCATGGACATGCATTTTGTGCTTCTCGTTACTCTTATACTGCATCTTCTTCTTCTACTTCAAATGAATGGCTCATTGATTCTCGAGCATCTTATCATATGGCTAAGGATCAAGCCATATTTTCTACTATGCATGAATGTAACACCAAACAAATATTTGTTGGTGATGATAGATCTCTAAATGTTCTAGGATCTAGAACAATTCCATTAAAAAATGGTCATTTCAGTGATGTACTATGTGTTCCAAAACTTTCCTGCAATTTGTTATCAGTCTATCAAATTGTTCATTCAAGTGAATGTAAACTGTGATGTTTACACCTCACCAAGTTGTAATCAACGATTTTAAAATTCCTCAAAATGTCATAGCTATTGGAACTGTTGATGATATAACCAAGTTGTACAAATTTAACAACTTTGGGTCATCACATTTTCCTTCAGTTTTTGTTGCTCATAGTGATAACTTGAGCAAACTTTGGTATGAGTGATTTGGTCACTTAAATTATCGCTCATTGCAACAACTATGTAAAGACAATATGGTGACTGTTCTTCCAATGGTATTTTGCAAGGATGGTGTTTGTTCTAGTTGTGTACTCAAAAAACATCATCGGGACAGTTTTGACAAATGTGCCTCTTGGTACGCCTCTGTTCCTTTGGAGGTTGTGCATAGTGACTTGTGTGGTACTCTTCCATCTGCATCCTTTTCTAGTTTCAAATATTTCTTAACATTCATTGATGACTACTCCAGACGCACTTGGGTTTACTTCCAAAAACTTAAGAGCAAATTATTTAACATGTTCTTGGCCTACAAGGCCCTTGTTGAAAAACAATCTGGTCATCAAATTATTATGTTAAGATGTGACAATGGCGGAGAATATGTTAAAAACAAGTTCACTACTTTCTGCATTGAACAAGGAATCTAACAATAGCACATTGTTCCATATACACCACAATAAAATGGTGTAGCTGAATGGAAGAACCACACTTTAAAAGAAATGGCTAATTGTATGATCCAATCTAAGGGACTAAGTCTTCAATATTGGGTTGAGGCCATAAATTGTACAAATTACATAGTTAATCACACACCCACTAAAGTTTTACAAGGTATAACACCAGAAGAAGCATGGAGTAATATTAAACGAGATGTAATTCACTTTCGTGTGTTTGGTTGTGAACCATGGGCTCACATTCCGGATGAAAAATGGAAAGCATTGCAGCTTAAAAGTGAAAAGTGCATATTTGTTCGATATTCTGAAGATGTAAAAGGTTATAGACTTCTTCAACCCCATTCAAATAATATAATAATTAGAAGAGATGTTAAATTTGATGAAAATCTCTTGGCCTGCGAGCCTAACTTGGCGGATGTGCCATCTTTGGCCTGCGAGCCTGATTCGGCAATTGTGCCTTCTTCTTATTATTCCAAATTCCTTGGCAGGTTTCCAACTCCAGTTTCTGATGAGGACAGTGAGGATGAAAATCCACCTTCGCCTGCTCATTGTCATGCAATTGCACCAGCACCAATACTTCCTCAATGGGTTCGTTCAACATGTGAAGCAGATGGTGATCTTGCTGGTGATCCTAGAGATCAACATTGAACACGTTCTCAGTTTCAGTGAGCCTCTTCTCTTCTGGCTCAAGTTTGTGAGAATCATGATCCAGAAACTTTTGCAGAAGCTTCAGGAAATCCAGATTAGGATGCAGCTATGTATGAAGAATATTGTTCCTTAATGGTGAACGATACTTGGGATCTTGTTCCTCTTCCAAAAGGAAGAAAACGTATCAGATATAAATGGTTCTATAGAACTAAGTCTGCATCAAATGGAAGTGTTGAAAGACTTAAGGCAAGGTTTTTTCCATGTTGAAGGGATTGACTACAATGAAACCTTTGCCCTTGTAGAAAAAATGAACTCCATCCGCCTTGTTTTTTCCCTTATAGCCTTACATAACTGGGAAGTCCATCAAATGGATGTCAAGTCTGCCTTCTTACATGGTGATTTACATGAGGAAATTTACATGGAACAACCTCCTGGATATGTTTAGAATAACTCTAGCCTTGTTTGTCTCCTTAATAAATCTTTATATGGCCTTAAGCGAGCTCCTAGAGCTTGGTATGCCAAAATGGATAGCTTTCTCCTTGACACTGGATTTTCTAGATGCCATTCAGACCCCAATGTCTATACCAAGAAAGTAGGAAACCATATCATCATACTTGTTCTTTATGTTGATGATCTTATCATTACTAGTAGTGACCCTAAACTTATAACCCATGTGAAATCCAGTCTTAAGAAAAATTTTGAAATGTCAAACTTAGGACATTTGCATTATTTTGTTGGTCTCCAAGTCTCGCAAACCAAAGAAGGAATCTTTCTTTCCAATTCTAAGTATGCTTCTGACCTTCTTCGTCGCTTCCACATGGAATATTGTAAACCAACCCCTTCTCCCTTCCAGTCTGGAGTCAAACTTTCTGCCACTTGTACTTCCCCTGAAGTAGATGCCACCTTGTATCGTTAGCTTGTTGGTAGTCTTTTATACTTGACTCATTCCTGTCCTGACCTTTCCTTTACCATTGGTCGTGTTTCCCGTTATATGCAAACTCCTCATGAAAGTAACTGGAAAGAATAAAAAAGAATACTTCGATATATTCAAGGTAGAATTCAGTTTGGGATTCATTACAGTATAGGGGGGAAACCTTTGTTGGTTGGTTTCACTGATTTAGATTGGGCCGACGATCATGATGATAAAAAGTCTACTACAGGTTATGTTTTTAGTCTGGGATCCTGACCTGTCACTTGAGCTTGTAAGAAACAACAAGCTCTTACTCTTTCTTCAGTAGAACCAGAATATTGAGTCACAGTTTATGCCAATCAGGAAGCTTTATGGTTTTGACAGATCCTTTCAGAGTTTGGATTTGAGTAGCAACAGCCTACTCCACTTTGGTGCGACAATCAAAGTGCCATCAAGCTTTCCAAATATCCAGTTCTACATCAGTGCAACAAACACATTCAGCTACACATGCAGTTCATCAGAAATCTTGTTCATGATAGTGTTATTGAATTTCTCTATTGCACTACAGATGATCAAGTTGTAGAAATATTCATCAAGTCTCTTACAAAGGCGAAGTTTTCTAAAATTTGGTCTATGTTAGGAGTTCAGGAATGTGTCATTTAGGGGGGATAGGCTCTAATGCCTCCTTCCTTCTCCTAATAGTGTCACTTTCGTAAGTCCTTCAATCCTATCACAAGTTGTTCTTAAGGGGGGATGTTAGGATATTTAGACACTTAAGAGTTAGTTAAGATGAACTTGTGTAATATATCTGTTAGGTAAAGGTGTCTTTCTTTAGTATGTATTAGTATGCATTTGTAAATATTCTAATCCAACGGTCACGATATGTTTTAGACATAGAGTGATCCGATGGTTCAACTTCTCTTAGATCGTACCTACCATTGATCTGTGGCTTAACACTCGATTGGTCTATGATCTCTATTTAAAGAGCATAGAGGGTCCTTGGCTAGTTGATCAATTATGAGAAGCTCATGTAACTTTATTTCTTTTGCATAATAAATTGCTCCAAGTAGCTATTTGGTTGGGGCCATGGACTATTTCCCTCTCGAGGATTTTAACCACGTGACAAACATCGGTGTGTTGATCTGTGATCTATTTGTGTGAAGCGGTTGCTCAAGGTGTTCGGTCTTTTGGGAGTACCCTCTATACCCAAACAGTTTGGAGTATGAATCAACGAGGATAAAGTCATGCACAATAGTAGCATTTGATTTATGTCTTGTGGGTTTTGTGTGGAAAAGATTGCATTTTTAAATATATATTGTGCAGATATAATGTATGCATGGAGGAAGTAAATGGATTCACATATGTTAGATGTAAAAATTGAAGATTATATATGTATTTTGTTAGTACAGAGGAATAAGAAATAAAGTGGTGAATTAGATCACTCAATTTTTCGAAGAATTACAAAATTATGTGTGTATTTCTTTGCAGATTATATATGTATTTTGTTAGTACCGAGGAATAGGAAATAAAATGGTGATTTAGATCACTCAGTTTATGGATTTAGATCACTCAGTTTATGGAAGAATTACAAAATTATGTGCTTATTTTTTAATGAGAAGAATTTCAAATTATAAATTGTATGTTTAATACCCAATGACTTGAAGTATAATTTATGCATTATTCATATTGAGAAGATTATATTATAAATATGTTTTTGTCTTGAAAATATTAAAGTAAGGATTTTATGGAAGAATTGAACATGGTGAATTATATAGGAGTGTACTTTGGAAGAGGATGTATTTCATATATGAAAAAATATATTTTATGGTTCTATGTGTCTTGATATGTCCATTTTGGAAGCATTAACACACACACACATATATAGGATGTATTGTAGTACATATATGTATTATAAAGGTTATTGTACATTATATACCCATTTATTAGTAAACACATTTTTAATATTATTAATAAATGGGAATATTACTATATACATTTAAGTGTTCTAAATGTACATTAAGATATGTGAAATTATGGCTAAAAGATAATGGTTTATCTAGAAAAGTTCATTAAGAAGATTTATAAGCATAAGGATTAAATTTTTAATTAAATATTAAGTTCTTATATAAACTATATATTTGGGGAATAAAAGTGTTAACTAAATATTTTTCCATGTCAATGTTTTTAAAATTATTCTTATTTTTATGGAAGCCATTATAATGATATGGTTGTATGACAAAGAGGGATTTTTTTTTCATTTTCCATGTTTTCATAATTAATTGCATAAAACGAGTTTGGGTCTATTACACAAAATCAATCAACCTCTTCTAAAAGCGTGGTTGTGGATTGAAGTAAAGAATGGATTGAATTCAATTATGGATTGAAGTTAATCTATAATTCAACCTTGGATTGAATTCAACGTTGGATTCAATTCAACAATGGATTGAAGTTAGCCCTAGCTTGAAGTCACCCTTGTCTTGAATTCAACCTTAGAGTGAAGCCACAATTGTATTGGATTCAAGAATGGATCAAGGTCAGACTTTGATTGATTCCAACCTTGTTTCCAATTAAACTATGGATGGGAGTGAACCATGGATTTAATTCAACCTTGGATTGAAGGAAAGCTTGGATTAAAGTCAACTATGGATTGAAGTCAACATTGGATTGAAGGAAACCTTGGATTGAAGTCAACCTTATATTGAAGTCAACTATGGAGTAAGTCAACCTTTGATTCAAGTCATCCTTGGATTAGAGTCAACCATGGATTGAAGTAAACCTAAGATTTAAGAAAACCTTAGTTAAATTTGCACTTTACATAAAGTCAACCATGGATTAAATCCAACGATGGATTGAAGTAAACCTTGGAATGAAAGAAACCTTGGATTGAAGTCAACCATGTATTCGAGTCAACCATGGACTAAATTCAACTATGGATTGAATTCAACCTTGATTAATAGTCAACTATGGATTGAATTCAACCATGGATTGAAGTCATCTTGGACAAATTCAACTTGCTTAAAATTTAACTATGGATGGAAGGCGACTGTGCATTGAAGTCATCCAATGATTGAGTTTAACCATAGTTTGAGTCCAACCTTGCTTATAAAGTCAACTATGGATTCAAGTGAACCAAGGAGTAAACCCAACCTTGGATTGAAGCCAACCATAGCTTAAAGTTAGCCATGGATTGTAGTCAACATTTGGATTATAGTCAACATTGGATTGAAGTTAACCTTCATAAAAATTCAGTTATGGATTGAAGTCAATCATGGTTTAGTGTCAATCAACCTCTTCTAAAAGGGTCATTATGGATTGAAGTCATCCTTGGATTAAAGCCAAAATTTAAGTCAACCTTGGATTCAATTCATCATTGTGTTAAAGTCAAAATTTAAGTCAATATTGGATGGAAGTCAACCTTCGATTGAACTACACCATGAATACAAGTCAACCTTAGATTGAATTCAACTATGGATTTGAGTAAACCTTGCTTTAAGTCAACTATGGATTTAAGTCAGCCAATGATTAAAGTCAACCTTGAATGGATGTCATCCATTGGATTAAATTCAACCATGGTTTTAAGTCGACCTTGGATTGGAGCTAACTAGGAATAGAAGTAAACCACAGATTGAAGTTAACCATGGATTGAAGTCAAGCTTCCTTAAATTTCAAACATGGATTAAAAGAAACCTTCCTTAAAAATCAATTACGTATTGAATTCAACCATCATTCAAAGTCAATCAACCTCTTCTAAAAGTGTGGTTGTCGATTGATGTTAAGAATGAACCACTTATGTCTCTTTGGAAACCACTTATGGTGGATAGATCCTGAAAAATAGACATGTTTTGTGGGTGTAAGTGTATTTCATGGTGTATGGGAGAAAGAAGCTTCATTTATGGCACAAGGCCCTTATTTTACTTCCATGATCTTCATTACCTTTAGGAATATTATCTTTCCACAAATAACCTCATCGTTGTGCTCATGTCCCAATTCGAGGTGACTAATACCATACACAGTTCAAATGTGGTGGCTTGAGGATTTTTCTATGTAATCCTATGAAGTAAAGGTTGGCATTTAATGCTCTTAATTTTCTTACAATAGTATGTTGAAGGAGTCAGGAGCCATCTATAGTGCCAAATATCTCATAATGGAGTATAAATTCAACTCAAATGCCAAGGCACCCTAACGAGGGACTATATTATGGTTTATAGGTTTTGTGGACAATGATCCGTACAAAAACATGTCTAATTAGAGAATATGGATAGCGTTTCCCTATTTACCATGTTTATGCCTCAACAACCTTTTTTTTTACATAAATCCTACTCATGGCACTCATATCAACTTTGAAGTATAGAAACCACCTATAAAAGGATCCTCGAAAATAAAAAACTGTAATATCCCAATTGATATTCTAATGTACTTTGCTACTATGTTTGTGGTTCAGACACTCAAGATTTGCTACAAATATGTATAAAATGTGCATGCAAAAAGTGTTGTACCAAATGACCCTAAAAACTAACTAACCTTAAGAGATAATAGGGAAAAGACTTTTAGTAAGAAGATGCACACATACCACTGGAAATATTGTTGATATTCCGCCAATAGATAAGATGCATGCAGGTTATGCCCGATAGATAAGATAGTAGTGCTCATCTTCTAAAGTTTACGCCGAGGTACAAGAGTACCCTTCTTGTGATGATATTCACTTTTTTTAGGGAGGAGTAGTTTGTTACTGCTGAAAATTTGTACGAGTGATGGTCTAGGCCTACCTGAAAGGTAAGAAGATGCATGTAAAGTTTTTTCCTCCCTTAAGAAACCTAGCGAATTGAAATGCTCTGGATAGTGAGGTCTCCCTTCTTCCACGAGTATGTTGTTGGCTACTCCAATTATGCAAACAATGAACTAATAATCACCAAACAGAGTGTAGAGATTCTTTTGGGAATGAGGAATTAATATGATGAATAACCGGTGATTGACCTCGATGATCTATCCTGAATTGATTAGGGAAGATAGATTTCGGTGCCGAAACCCCTTGTTAGCTTAAGACCTTCGTCTCCAACCCCAACTTGTTGCTGCGGCTCCTGCTGCTGCTGCTCTAGAAACCAAACTCAATAATAAGAATCATAGATAATCCATTTGGTTCAATGACCCTTCTTATATAGCTTATCATGTCACTTTTAGGGTTTACGCTTTACTTTTTGCATGCGTGCAATTCTCATTTCTCGTTGAATTTAAGCCTAAATAAATAAGGTTTTATTTACCATACTCATGACTTAATAATGCATGAATGCTCTGTTATGCTCTAGGTATCAAATTCCCTCAGTCAATTCCCTTTTCATGTAGTACATGCTCGATCCTATGGGAATTAAATAGGTTCGAAGGTGTTTTGGTGGTTAAGTAGAAGAGGACATTACAAAAATGTCAAAATGCACCTTTTTGCATTCTTTGATGATGACCAAGTCTCAATGACCCATCCATGGTTCTCAACCATTACAATGACATCCATCCCACAAAGGTGCAACTACATGTCATTGTAGATAGCCCATGATTTTGATAAGCCTTCTCTAACACATAAAGGGATCTTCTTACCTTCCTTGAAGTTATTTAGAAATTTTAGACCTAAGAAATCTTAGTGTGGTGGTTTGAGGGCATGTTCATGTAGATGTATTTTAATGTATTAAATTGAGCACATAGATTTGTAGACAAACACACAACTCACATTATAGATCACACAATTTACTTAGTTATTGAAGAATGAAATAGTGCAAAAAAGGCTTGCAGTTGTGAATGCTTTTCATTAATCAAAGAGTAACTAGATAGATAATTACAATGAAGTACAATGGCTTTAATAGCCACAAGCAATTCGAATCCACCTGAGGAAGTTCAAATTGATTAGACTCTACTTGATTGTAGGTAACCAAGACTTGTCTAAATCACTATCGGAGGACCCAGTAGTTAACTGTCCTTGTCTAAACCATAACCGGAGTTCATCGGAGCTCTAAAACACAACTCAAGTGTTAATTTAGTGTTGACTAATGGTTAACTGGATGTGGTAGGTGAGAAATGCGCCCCACATGTGTGTAGTCAAGTAAACCTAGTGCTAACTGAATGTGGAGGACTTGAACTGAATGTAACTGACTTCTAACTTAGCTTGACTAGTCATTAACTGAAGTGAACTGACCTTGGTTGGTTTGGACACTCCCAGTGGCTTCCTAAATTGTAGGGATTGATCTAGGAGACTCCTAAACTTATGCAATCAAGTGCAATAAGTGGCAGTGAGCCTCAATTAGTGTTCCCCACACTTTAGTAACTGAAACATGTGCCCCAATTAGGTAAAGTTTACCCAATGGTGCTAATGACTATAAATAGACTGGATGGACTCCCGATTTAGACATGACTCCTCATTTAGACATATGACCAAATTTGGACAAGGGAGGATTAATAATCCTAACATAATGAAGCATGTTTAATTGTATTTTATATTTTTTTGGTATTTGATTTTATATTTTCCACTACACATTTACATAAAAAAGCTAAGACTAAAATTGCATATTACTTCATAATCTATATTGGAGCTAAATATGAAGCAAAGTGATTAATACTAAGCCAACATAGATCCATTATAAACGCAACTATCAACCACTAGAGGGATCTAATTTTCTAATTCATTGAGGCTTATTTTTTTTTAATTTTAAAATTTTTACACCTCCAAAAATTTACCCTTAAATAAATTTTATCCCTCTAAGTGGGCTAATTTTTTTCAGAGAAAACATATATTTTTTTAGTAGCTTTGTTTTGTTCTAAATTTTTATTTATAAGCCGACATGAAATTTTTTAATTGCATTTTATTTTTTGTAGACAACCTAAGCAAATTGATAACATTTTACCCATGTCGGGCTTTGTTCAGCAAGAAACCACCTCACTACATGTTTCTACCTTAGATAACATTAATTAAATTAATTAACTTAATCATTTTTATAAATAATCTCCAACAGTAAAACCCCCTTAAATTCATTTCTATTTGGTACACAAGCTAGGCTAATTGATAACATCTAGCCTCATATTGGGCTATAAACCACCTCACTACTCTTATCTTAGACCACATTAATTAAATTAATTAAATTAATTATTTTTGCAAATAATCTCAAGATTAAAAAGATCTTAAATTCATCTCTACTTCAACAACTTACTTGCATTGAGTCCCCACCTTCCCTGCCAAAGAATATCAATAATAAAAGGGAAAGTCTAATTGAAACCCCTCACCTCACTTTTTCTACCCAACAAGATCAATAACGAAACCACTAGTGAAAAATTTTCGATTGATTATTTATACATGAGCCAAATCTATGTGAAATGCACCGAACAATAGTGTATGTCCTTTGGTTCTTCCAATTGTCTAAGAACTTTACTGTGGAATTTGTTGGGTTTGTTGCACCATAGAATAAAGGAGGTGGTTTTATAGTTCTTCCAACTACATGATAATTTAACTATGGAATTTATTGGGTTTGTTGCACCACAGAATAAAAGAGGCTACTTTTTTTCAGGGTGTATTGCAGCTCCCTACATAGTATATCCATTTACTTCCAACATAAAGGTATTTACATTTCTGTTTAATTCAATACATTATTTATTTCTTTTCCAATTTTCAAATATTTCAAATCCTATTTATTTCTACATTATTGGACGCCTTTTTAATTTTGTTGGTTTTGTTATTGCTAAAGTTTGGAATTTATAGCAGTTAAGGGTTCTCCGTGACTAATGTCAAATTATGCAAACTCCTGGATTTGTATTTGCTTTCTAAAATGTGTGGCTGCTTAGGCAGGTATGTCTTATCATCGGTGAACAAGATGACATGCAACAAGAAGAAGGTCAGGCCGAAGAGATCCGAGGAGGAAAAGGCTAAAGTTGTACATGTACCCTCATTCCCCATAGAAGGTGATAAAGTATTAAACTTGCAGATACTCAATGCCAATCTTGTTAAACTAATCGATGGGTTAAGAAAAGAAAAGGATGTTTTGACAACAAATGTTACTGAAATGCAATCCAAAATTGGAGCTACAAGGAGAAAGACTAAAGAATGGAAGGAGGCTGAAAAAGAATTTAGAAAAGAACTTGGAAGGAAGGATGAGGAACACAAAGCTGCGATTTCTCAAGCATGCAAGAAAATAATGAAAGCCGAGGAAAGATTCAACAGCAAAATATCTGCGAAAGAAGACGAGTGTAAAGCACTAACTCTTGATAAAATGAATTCGGAGGTTACTGTTTTGCAGTTGCAAAATCAAATTGAAGCGAGATCTGCAGAATTAGAGGAAAGTGATAAAGGCTGGAAACTGGAAAAGGATGTGCTTTTATCACAGATTGCAGCAGCTGAAACGGAGACTTTAGAGATCACTAGAAGTATCCAAATGGCACATGAATCTTTTAACGCCGAGAAGGAGAACCTGTTGAGCTGGCTTGTAGAGTTAGAAACAAACCTCAAGTTGGCGATCAATGAGAAAAGGTTGTTGGGCAAAAGAAATAGAGAAATAAGTATTGAAGTTGAGTCTTTGAAGGCCCATTTGAATGAGTACAGTGAAAAACTCATTAGGGTGGAAGATGAAAAGCAATACTTGGATGTTGTGTATTGAACAAAATGCAAGGATGGAAAAAGACCATGCAAGGAAGTATCGAGAATACCAAGCTGCAATTTCTCATGCAGCTTAACAATTGCTGGAAGCTCAGGAAAGATTCGATACCAAAATTTCTGTGAAAGAAGATGAGTGTAAAGCAATGAATCTTGATAAAAAGAGTGTGGAGGCTAATGTTTTGCGAATGAAAAATAAAATTGAAGCGAGGTTGCAGAATTAGAGGGAAGCAATAAAGGTCAGAAATTGGAAAAGCATATTCTCTTATCACACATTGTAGCAGCAAAAAGGAAGACTGGTAGAAATCAGTAGAAATAGGAAAATGGTAGACGATGCTCTTAATGCCGAGAAGGAGAACCTGTTGAGCAGGCTTGTATAGCTACAGACAAGCCTCGTGTTGATGGCTAACGAGAAAGAGTCCCTCAACCAGACAAACAGACAGCTAAAGAATGAAGGGGAGTATTTGAAGGCCCATTCGAATGAGTACAGTGAAAAACTTCTTAGGATGGAAGATGAAAAGCAAGCGTTGGAAGCTGTATCTGTAAGCATAGAAGAGAGGTTGGAGGATTTAATTGAACAAAATGCAATGATGGAAAAAGAGCATGAAAGGAAGTATGGAGAATACCAAGCTGCAATTTCTCAAGCAAAAGAACAATTGTTGGAAACTGAGGAAAGATTCAATTCCCAAATCTCTTCTAAAGAAGACGAGTGTAAAGCTGTGAACATTGATAAAAAGAAAATGGAGGCTGCTATTTTGAACTTGACAAATGAAATTCAAGTGAGATATGCTGAATTAGAGGCAAACAGTAAAGGTGAGAAATTGGAAAAGGATACTTTTTACCATAGATTGGAGCAGCCAAAAAGGAGACTTTCCATATCATTAGAAGTAGCCAAATGGCACAGGAAGTTTTTAATACTGAGAATGAGAACCTGTTGATCAGGCTTGCAGAGCTACAAAAAAACCTCAAGTTGATGGCTAACGAGAAAGGGTCACTCAGACAGACAAATAGAGAGCTAAAGACTGAAGGGGAGTCTTTGAAGGCCCAATTGAAAGAACACAGTGAAAAAGAAACGATGGAAAAGGAAATTAATAGTCTTCAAAAGCAGGTGGATTAAAATGTAAAGAAACATTCCGATCTAATTCAACAGTACAAGCTAGAAGAAAATTTGTGGAAACAACAGAATGAAATGCTAGCAGAAAATCTTCGTAATGTCAGGTTTCTACTTCACATAAGGGATGAGAATAATCATGAAATTCAGGTTGAAAATGACAAGGAAATTATTAGCCTTCGAAAGCAGGTGGATGAAAATGTAAAGCAACATTCTCATGTAATTCAGCAGTACATGGTAGAAGGAAATTCGTTGAAACAAGAGGTTCTTAAATATCAGGTCTCTGCTTGAAATAAGGAATAAAAGTATTCATGAAAGGATAGTTGAAAATGGAAAACTTAGCAACCAGGTTGAGGAGTTGAGTAATACAATTATAGATCTGCATGAGGCAAATGCCATTGTAGTGCAAGAAAAGGACGATCTGAAGAGGAAATTTGAATCACTTCATGCAGAGTCTGTCAATGATTGTAAAGTGATGGAGGAGAAACATTCTGAGAAAAAGAAGAACAAGAAAAGACAATCAAGTCATTTCCCGGAGAGATTAAGTCAGCCATCCTTAACTGACATGTACATTCAAGCCATCCAATGGACCAACAACGAAGTCAACAGACCAACAGCGAAGTCAACCATTGAATTTGCTGTTGTTTTGTTGGATGGCTTGAACGTACATGTTTGATTAGGTTTCTTATGGATGAGAAAAGTTTGATTTCTTGAGATCTCAATGAAGCAAACAAAAAATATCAAGATTTTTCAGAAAAAACGTGTACACAGTCAGCAGCCAACCATACCACAGGAAAAAAGGACTGTCTTAGTTGATACTGTAAGCCATATGGATGTGAATGAAAATAAAAAACTGTCCACTGTGAATGAAAGGCAAGGTAAGCAGGAAAAGAGAAACCGCAATGGTTGGAACCAAAGCAAAGCGCCACAGAAACCGTAACGGAAGGGAAAGTGAGAAGCAAATCCTCAATACGCGGACTCAAATTTTTTTTTTTTTTTTAACTTCTCATTAGCTAGGTAAGCTTTGAGGTGTCACTCTAAAATAAAACACTTCTGATGTGATGCTGTAAAATGCCACAGTTTTCTTTGGTACTCTAAAATTAGAAGTACTCTAATTTTAGAAGTAAACTTGCAGATACTCAATGCCAATCTTGTTAAACTAATAGATGGCTTAAGAAAAGAAAAGGATGTTTTGACAACAAATGTTACTGAAATGCAATCCGAAATTGGAGCTGCAAGGAGAAAGACTGTAGAATGGAAGGTTGCTGAAAAAGAATTCAGAAAAGAACTTGGAAGGAAGGATGACGAACACGAAGCTGCGATTTCTCAAGCATGAAAGAAAATAATGAAAGCCGAGGAAAGATTCAACAGCAAAATCTCTGCTAAAGAAGACGAGTGTAAAGCACTGACTCTTGATAAAATGAATTTGGAGGTTACTGTTTCGCAGTTGCAAAATCAAATTGAAGCGAGATCTGCAGAATTAGAGGAAAGGGATAAAGGCTGGAAATTGGAAAAGGATGTGCTTTTATCACAGATTGCAGCAGCCGAAAAGGAGACTTCCGAGATCACTAGAAGTAGCCAAATGGCACATGAAGCTTTTAATGCAGAGAAGGAGAACCTGTTGAGCAGGCTTGCAGAGTTAGAAACAAACCTCGAGCGGGCGGTCAATGAGAAAAGGTCACTGGGCAAGAGAAATAGAGAAATAAGTACCGAAGCCGAGTCTTTGAAGGCCCATTTGAATGAGTACAGTGAAAAACTCGTGAGGGTGGAAGATGAAAAGCAATCGTTGGAAGCTGTGTCTGGAAGCATAGCAGAGGGGTTGGAGGATTTAACTGAACAAAATGCAACGATGGAAAAAGAGCATGCAAGGAAGTATGGAGAATACCAAGCTGCGATTTCTCATGCAGCTAAACAATTGCTGGAAGCTCAGGAAAGATTCAATACCGAAATTTCTGCGAAAGAAGATGAGTGTAAAGCAATGAATCTTGATAAAAAGAGTTTGGAGGCTACTGTTTTGCGGTTGAAAAATAAAATTGAAGTGAGATCTTCAGAATTAGAGGCAAGCAATAAAGGTCGGAAATTGGAAAAGGATATTCTCTTATCACAAATTGTAGCAGCGAAAAGGGAGACTGTAGAAATCAGCAGAAATAGGCAAATGGCAGAGGAACCTCTTAATGCCGAGACGGAGAACCTGTTGAGCAGGATTGCAGAGCTACAGACAAGCCTCGTGTTGATGGCTAACGAGAAAGAGTCACTCAGCCAGACAAACAGAGAGCTCAAGAATGAAGGGGAATATTTTAAGGCCCATATGATTGAGTACAGTGAAAAACTTCTTAGGATGGAAGATGAAAAGCAAGCGTTCGAAGCTGTGTCTGTAAGCATAGAAGAGAGGTTGGAAGATTTAATTGAACAAAATGCAACGATGGAAACAGAGCATGAAAGGAAGTATGGAGAATACCAAGCTGCGATTTCTCAAGCAAAAGAACAATGAAGCTGAGGAAAGATTCAATTCCCAAATTTGGGCTAAAGAAGACGACTGTAAAGCTGTGAACCTTGATAAAAAGAAAATGGAGGCTACTGTTTTGAAGTTGACAAAAGAAATCCAAGCGAGATCTGCTGAATTAGAGGCAAACAGTAAAGGTTGGAAATTGGAAAAGGAGACTTTTTTATCACAGATTGGAGCACCCAAAAAGGAGACTGTCCATATCACTAGAAGTAGCCAAATGGCACAAGAAGTTTTTAATACTGAGGAGGAGAACCTGTTGAGCAGGCTTGCAGAGCTACAGACAAACCTCGAGTTGATGGCTAACTAGAAAGGGTCACTCAGACAGACAAATAGAGAGCTAAAGACTGAAGGGGAATCTTTGAAGGCCCAGTTGAAAGAGCACTGTGAAAAACTAGTTAGCCTGGAAGATGAAAAGCAGGCGTTGGAAGCTGCGTCTGTAAGCCAGGGAAAGAGGTTGGAGGCTTTACTTAAACAAAAAGCAACGATGGAAAAGGAAATTAATAGCCTTCAAAAGCAGGTGGATGAAAATGTAAAGAAACATTCTGATGTAATTCAACAGTACAAGGTAGAAGAAAATTCACTGAAAGAACAGAATGAAATGTTAGCAGAAAAGGTTCGTAATGTCAGGTTTCTACTTCACATAAGGGATGAAAGTAATCACGAAATTCAGGTTGAAAATGACAAGAAAATTATTAGCCTTCGAAAGCAGGTGGATGAAAATGTAAAGCAACATTCTCATGTAATTCAGCAGTACAAGGTAGAAGGAAATTCGCTGAAAGAAGAGGTTCTTGATATCAGGTCTCTGCTTGAAATAAGGGATAAAAGTATTCACGAAAGGATAGTTGAAAATGGAAAATTTAGCAACCAGGTTGAGGAGTTGAGTAATACAATTGTAGAGCTGCATGAAGCAAATGCCATTGTAGTGCAAGAAAAGGACGATCTGAAGAGGAAACATGAATCACTTCATGCAGAGTCTGTCAATGATTATAAAGTGATGGAAGAGAAACAGTCTGAGTTCCTGAAGGAAAAAGAAGAACAAGAAAAGACAATTAAGTCACTGCGGGGATAGATTAAGTCTCTTATGGATGAGAAAAGTTCGGTTTCTCGAGATCTCAACGAAGCAAACAAAAAACATCAAGATTTTTCAGAAAAACGTGTACAGACTCAGCATCCAACCATACCACAGGGAAAAAGGGCCGTCTTAGTTGATACTGTAAACGATATGGATGTCAATGAAAATAAGAAACCTTCCGCTGTGAATGAAAGGCAAGGTAAGCAGGAAAAGAGAAACCGCAATGGTCGGAACCAAAGCAAAGCGCCACAGAAACCGCATTCCATATATTCCTGATCTAGTTTTGTTCAAAACAATACAATATGTATGTTAAATTGAGCCACCTGTATTATTCTGTTGCAAGATTGTGGAATGCATTGCTGGAAACTGCTGTGGTTGTATTTTCAAGTTGTTTCAAATGGTTTTCTTTTTAAGTTGTTAAATCGTGTTTATCTTAAACCTCTGCGATTTAAACTAATCCCACAGGTTTTGTTCCCGGAGATTTAGAGAAACTTGGTAAAGAAATCTTAAAATTCTTTTAAACAGTGTGTTGAAATTCCGAGAATATAGGCGATATAGGTGTTTAAGATTTCATCGTTAAATTCAGAATCACAATCACAATTTGATAGGTTCGCAACAGGATTTGATCAAATACACAGCAAAGAGAAATGCTTAAAATCCTAGTTGTTTAAATGGTTGCAGAAATTCGATCCCTTCAAGAGATTTGTGAATACATGCACGAATATATCAATATCAATAGATCAAACCGGAATTCCGAAGCCACAGATCTCCATTGGTCAAACCCTCAGTTTAGGAACAAGAAGAAGCTCACCGCCGTACGTTCGAAAGATTAAATGCCTCGGATCTAAACTTGAAAGGTTGAAAGCCGTAGACCTATGTTCACTTCCGTTGACAGTGGTCTCAAATCACTTGCCCAGAACTCAAAAGAAAGAGTTTGCTTCAAAGGTTACAACAACCTGTGAGCGATCCAGCATGTTAATTCCACTATAGCAGAAGACCACTTGAATGGTCCACTATAGCAGAAGATCACTTGAATGGTTGCCTGGTACCAGAGATTCAATAGCTTCAAGAGATTTGTGAATATATGCATAAATATATTCAAATCCTCCGTTCAAATGCCCAAGTTTCAGATCTCTATATAACAAACTCTCACTTCAAATACCCAAGCCTCAGATCTCTATGTATATTCAACGCTACGTCGCCAGAGGTTCAAAAGATTGAATGTCTCCGATCTAAACTTGATATCACAATGCCATGCCCAAAAAGACAATTAAATAACTGGGACAATTAAATAACTGAATAACTGGGACAGGTGAGGAAGTACCATAAGGGATGCTTTACTGTACATTACACAAGATTTGGATTTACCCAAAGTCGAAGGGGATAAGTCGTGGATTGTGGCTATTTAGAGACTAAGCTTTTTTCCACATCATCAATAATTAATAATTCCAATGTTTCCACACCATCAATAGTTAATAAGTCCAATTTTGAAGGTTCATAATTTAATTTATTTTATTAATATTAAATTAAATTATTATTTGTGTGTTGTGGTGAAATGTAATTTTATAATAATCAATAAGTCCAATGTTTGAATGTTCATAATGTAACTTATTTTATTAATATTTGTGTTTTGTGGTGAAATGTAATTTTATTATAGGATATAAACTAATTTTCTTGTATGTATTTCTATGCCTCCAGATTTATACCAAATCCATGTGTAAGCAATAAACATGGTATTGATTGAAAAATCATATTTTATAAAACAATATTATATTTTGAAATAAGTACAAACAATTATATTTTATGATTGCCAAAATGAAAAGAAGAAATGTAAATATTAGCAATGATTTAGAGTTTCAATTTTTTGAGAGAGGTAAAAACTATATAGAGGCTGCATAAATGATCTCTTATAACTACAAAATAACTGCGAAAATGAAAAAGATAAATGGAAATATTTGCAATGACTTAGATTTCTCTTCCTTTCTAAGAATTCATTCTTTCACAATGTGTAGTTAGAATGATTACCCCAAAAAGGGATTTCAGTTCTTGGTATTTCTTGAGCTCCTAAGGAATGGCATCATGTGCAACCTTGTATGGTCCTCAAAGTCACGACCTTCATTATATTTTTCTTTCAGAGGAGGTTTCTTGTGGCACTTGGGAGAAAGAGATTCTAAATGAGATATAGTTGCTCCAGAAACTTTTATTGTTATTGCTCTTATGAAACTTAGCCACTCTTGTTAGGCTTCTAGACTACGATCCCTCCTTTCTAATTCTTATGTGTTGCTCTCTATGCTTATTCCTAATCACCACTAATGCATGCTTCAACTATGTGTTATCACCAAACTTCTTCTAGTTGCGACAGGTTTGTCTTCGCCACAATTTCCCATTATCCATGCTTTCCCATTATCCATGCATACAAGTTATCCATTCAGCAACTACCATTTATATTTTATATATATTTATTATAATTATTTATTTTGATGTTGGAAAGTATGCCATATTAAAGAGATTGAGCTATGAGTTATCCATGCCTCAGCTACATGTTATCATAGTCTCTCTTTCGCATGAACTTCACGTTATCCATTCATTAGCTTTAAGTTATCCATGCATCAACTACCATAGTTCCATTCATCAACTACCAAATATTACTTGTATTTGTTTTTAATAATGGTGTACTCGGAATTTTTAATGATGCCCACAAAGTCAATATGGAGAATACACTTGTTTCAACCTCCTTCAATCTAGGGAAATCATAGATGGTAGTCCACCCACAAATTATAAGATATAAATCTCTATGAAAGTAACTAACCCATATCAATACTAGCACACCAAGGTAACATGTGGGGCTTGTAGACACCGATAGGTCACAGGTTAAGTGCCACTAATAAAATATCACTTACTTGTTCTCCTCTTCTTCTAGTTAAATGTTATCTAAATCACAAGTTATTCGTGCATCACCTACTATTTATCCATGCATCACTTAATTTTTATATTCTTTTTTCTTAATAATTTTTTATTTTGAATTTCTAACGCCCATAGAATCAGCTTGTCTCATGCTCGTGCAATCTAGAAAAAAAATAGGTGCTTGTCCACCCCAAAATCTCAAATAAAAACACCTATGAGTGTAGTAACATTTGCTTATTAAAATATATAAATATGAACAATGCAAGTATTATCACTAACCTTTCTTTTAATAAATAATAAAAAATTGATACATTATTACATTTTCAAATGAAAAAAATGAATTATTTTTACAAGTCCCCTAGGAGGTACCCCTTCTATCAATACACAGTTTATAAAGAAACTAGTTTCCTTTTGTTTTGCTACAGTCTTTATGCCGAAACCATTTGGATTTTGTTTTGCTCTCATGTAAATCTATAAAAGGAAATAAGAAAGTAGTTTTTTTCCATTAGATTTCAAATGTTGAATTTTCATTTCCATTATAGTGTAGATGGATATCTCTTCCACTTAGTTTTTCCTTCTTTCATTTTTAAATTAGATTTTAAATGTTAATTTTTTGGGGAAGTCTCTAGGACCAAATACACTCTTTTATATCAGAAATCTACTTATTTTTCAATAAGGAATAACTATTGCAAGGAGGTCACGGGTTTTCTATGTGAAGAAATTTGCATAAGAGCCAATTTTCATCATGCTATTTCAAACAAGAATGCCTTATGGAATTTCATGAACGGTTGGGCAGAATGTAGCGTGGGATTTCCTATTTCAATGAATCCTCAACACATGAGAATGGTGTTTCATCGAGAGAAAGTGAATTACGTAAAACCTAGCAATTCTAGTATTAAGGAGGTGGAGATTGATGAGATTAAGGAAGCGCGGGTTTTAAGGTGTATAACGTGGGATGATTTACAACCCATAGAATATCCATAAAACAACGTATGTATGGGTGACACCTCAATGAAAGATGCTCAGAACAATACTATGGAAAAAAGCATAAGACTAGAGATATCAACTTTCCATTTTACCAAACAAATAATTCAAAATTTAAAAGAGCAGTCGAGAGCATCAACATCTTTTATACGAGTTTCCATGCAGTTTTGGAGATGTGTATTGAAATCTAGACAAGTTCCAGAGGAACACCTTTGTTGGTAATAACTCCCGATTTCAATTGATTATTCAAATGCAAATGCCTATATTTATACATTTCATGAGGCGGTTGATTACCAGCCTTTTCGCCTTCCTAGCTATT